>APFE030474943.1:50961-77785 GCA_000404065.3 Pinus taeda
TAATGGGTCAAATGGTTGCCTCTCGCTGAATGGTGGTATAACACTTCCTTCCATACATCAACAAAAATGACCCCATTTATGGCACTTTATGGATATCAGCCACCATCCATCAATCATATTTAAGAGAAAATTCTAAGGTTCAAGCAGTGGAACATCACATCGAACATCAACAACAAGTCCTCCAACTCTTAAAGGATAACCTCATGTTGGCACAGAATAGATTGAAACAATAGGCAGATCAACATGCAGTGAAAGAAGTTTTGATGTAGGTGATTGGGTATTCCTACGGCTACACCATATAAGCAAATGTCCCTCAGGCAAGCTAAGAAGGATAATAAATTATCACCAAAGTATTATGGTCCGTACAAGGTGTTGCAAAAGATTGGTACTATGGCATACGAATTGGAGCTTCCTGCAGCTTCTCGATTGCACCCAGTTTTCCATGTTTCATGTTTAAAGAAGGTTATAGGCGACAAGCTCCAGTTCAAACAATATTGCCAGAACTTGACGAGGAAGGAAAAATTATATTGGAACCGGAAGCAGTCACAGAACAAGGATCTCAACAGCTACGAAATCGGATCATTTCAAGTATTATCAAGTGGAAGACTATCTGCAGAAAGATTTCCACATGGGAGGATGAGGAATTATATAGAAGTTTCCAGAACTACTAAGCGTTGAGGACAACACTTTTTTGAAGGAGCAGGATTGTTGGTCCCTATAATACTAGTGATTACCCCATTACTATTGTAGTTGCATCCCTTATTAATATTGTTGTGCCCCTATTGTCCCCATATTTTATTACTGTGCCCCATAGAATCCCTCTATTGTTATTTTTGTGGCTTTATATTATTATTGTTAGGTCAGCTGGGTTATATTGTGACTCCTTAGACACCTATATATAGAAAGGAGGTTTTGTCATTTGAATCATCAAAGAATTGTTCATTTATGTAATGTAAAGGAGGTTGCCCCCTCGAAGAGGCTGAATTCTAAGGCGTTGATCTATCTTTTCTATCTTTTCTTGAGTTGGTTTCATAACATATGCTTACATACTCTCATCTTTACCCTTCTTGATTTCCCTCGGCTTATTTCTAAGAAACAAAACTTGATTTGCATCATTGACTTTAAATAAACTCACCAGTCTATTGTAGATTTCCTTGGAGGTGTCCAGCTCAGAGATGTAGGCCACCAAGTGCTTGTCGATAGAGTCCCGAATGATCTTCTTTGTTTTGATTTCTCCATTTTTCCATTTGTTCCAGGCAGCAACGGATGCATTTGATGGAGGCTCAACAATATTGCCTCTTACATGGTCTAGCACTCCTTGATCTTCTAGGGTTAGATCGATAGACATCTTCCATCTGTGATAGTCAACTTTCTCACGGAGCTTGTCTTCGGCAGGGAAGAGTGTTGAGGACCCCATAGTTCTTTTAGGATAGCCTTGCCAATCTTCTCTTCGGTGATTGCTCTTGCTCTTGCTTGAGCTTTGTCTTCACCTCAGCTCCGATACAATGTTAAGTTATGGTATGTTCTATGCTTATAACAGTTTGCTTCTTTTTTTATTATATTCCACAGATTAGCAATCACATGTACATAAAGTAAAGTGCAGATAGAACATTAAATGATCGACATAAAACAAGCTAGGACAAGAGACACAAGATGTGGCGGCTAGCGAGGGACAAACCCCATAATGTGTGGGGAAACCCTTTGATCAAATCTTCCTTATCTTGAATAATTCAGCAGAGAGAAATAGTACAATAAATCTAATTTATATGAGCAGTAGCAAACCCTAGATCAGCAGCATCAGCATTACCGGCTTCATCATCAAAACTAGGGCAGTCGATATCTCACAAACCGGCTGTCAAATCGGCTTGATTCCACTACCAAAACTTGCAGCCTTCAGAGGAGGTTCAGATGAACCTACAATGCAGTTCAAATGAGGAGATATTTTGGTCCATGCAGGTCAAACTTCACTTCTGTAGTTGCAACTTCAGTTTCAGCAGCTTCCTTCAAACTAGGGCAGTCGATATCTCGCAAACCGTCTGTTGTATCGACTTGATTCCACCAAAAGTTGCAGCCTTCGGAGGAGGTTCAGATGAACCTACAGCGTAGATTGGAAGAGGAGGTTTGATGGTCCATGCTGGTCAAAGTTTGGATCTGCAGTTGTAGCATCAGTTTCAGCAACTTCTGGCTTCACATGTGTGAGAGAGAGACCCTTTTCTGCACAGTAGAGAAGAGACTCTTTTCTGCGTAGTAGAGAGACAGAGATGTGATGAGATGAGTGAGTGCAAATGAGGAAAAGTCCTCCTGTATTTATACACAATTGTTGATGTTTGAATAGATGCGACTGTTGGGCTTCTGAGCCTACATGAGTTGTAGGTCGGCTTGATAATAATTCCATAATCAAAATAAAATCATATTTCCATGAATACTTATCGGAATCGGATGATATTTAGATCAATCCTACACCTCTCGACGAGAGGAATCTAATGAACATATTATCATCCATGAATAAGATAACCCACATGAAGTTTGGCCCTAGTTACCAATTTTAACAGATTACAATCTAACATAAACCAAGGATTCACAACTAAAGAATCAAAGCATCAATGTAACAGTAATTAGAAATAAATTGTAAAACTTAAAAAGGCATCCACAACAATTAATTAAAGAGTTGTAACATCAATAAGAAATTAGCACACAACAACAAAAACAACACACATAAGAAAATATGCAACACCTGATCAGAAGAGCGGGCCCAGCTCTCTAATCAGGGCTGCATTAACTCAAAGCTAAGAAGAAAACAACAAACTTGCTCGCATTCAATTAATATATAAGAAACTGTTACAATGTTTGTCTTTGCACGGCTACCCTTCGAACAGGAATAAAACCCCCTTTTATACAAACACATGGGAAAGACATATTCCCCAAATTTGGCGACTAATGCCCAAAAATATACAATTGTTAGAACAACAACTAATTTTCGAGAGAGAGAGAACAATAAAGATTCAAAAATAAGCATGGGACCAACTGAGAGTTGGTTATGTTGTTGCAGCGTTGCCGAACAATTATTGTAAATGCGGGACTGTTGCTGCGAGCTGTGAATGTGATACCTGTTCACCGAAATCTGCGAAAATAGCAAAGTTTAGTAGTTCGCATAGGCAAAATCCCGTGACTTTACTTCATCAATTAAATATCCCAAGAGACGTTATAAGTGAGGGTTGCCTTGTAAGTTTATCACAATTAATGCATATCATTGGTTCAAAAAGGATGAAAGGATAGGTGAAAACGTAAGGAAAATATAGGCAGCTTTGGTGCCCAACAGTATAAAAGATTGAGGTGATTTAATAGTTGAGTGTGGGGTGGGGACACAATTTACTTTGACTTTATGTATTTGACTTATGACTTGACGTATATAATACGATTATGAATTGTGAATTTAATGGATATGGTAATTTTAATGGCAAAGTGGAAATGTAAAGAGACAAGGTGGAGTATAGGATAAGGTAAGATGAATATAGGTAATATATGAGGCAAAATATTATTTTATTTAAAATATAAAACCAAAATAATATTTAAATATAATGATTTTATATCCCAAATAAAATTAATTTAAACTTGAATAAAACTTTGATGAGGGCAACTCAAAATTGGGTATAAAAGCCAATTTTTATTTTTATTTTGTCAAGCCCTCACAAATGAGCTTGAAACTCTGCATACCAAACTAAGCATGTCCAGGGCATAAATTTTGCCAAAAATTATCATGTGCTAACACTTCTTACTAGAAAAAAGCATTCTCACCTACTGAGGCACCTAGTTACAACATCTGCATAGTAGAAACTAAAGACTTCCTACCCCAGGACAAGTAGATTGGTTCAAGAATCTCGTTCCTCCACCAAATGCATTTGAGGAAGGGAATATATCCAACATATCACCCATTGTCAAGGTAAATATTTTTTTCAAACTAGGCATAATCGAGGAAATTTTGCTTGGGGCCCCATGATCCCTAGACGAAGTGGCCTCACACAAGGCCCTCTTCCAAGAATATAGGGACATATTTGCTTAGTCTTACAAAAATATATGGCATTAGTCCTATCATTGTAGAACACCATATTGACATCTGGACAGATTCCAACCTTATCAGGGAGAAGCAATGTCAACTCTACCCTTCCAAATTCGAAATCAAACTCAAAATTGACAAGGTTCGTAAATTAAACAAAGTCTTTTGGTAGAAATCACATGAGAGAATTGTTTTTTGGCCGACGCATTTCGAACCAATAAGTGTGGTTCATCATCAGGACCAGATGAAGATGCAGACCATGGTAAAGGCTTAAATAGAGAGCAATGTAGAGACATAATTTCAAGTAACGGCTATATTTGAACAATAATGTTTAAATTATAATATTAATTTATTAATATATTAAAACAAATATTATTAAGTAACGACTATATTAAACGGCTAGTTTTGAAAAAATTATTTAAATAATGATATTATTTCATTTTTTATTAAAAATATTAATGGTAACGACTATATTAAATGGCTAGTTTTGAAAAATAATATTTAAATAATGGTATTAGTTTATTAATTTATTAAAATATTAACATGTAACGGCTATATTAAACGGTTAGTTTTTGAAAAAAATGTTTAAATAATGATATTATTTCATTAATTTATTAAAAATATTTATAGGTAACGGCTATATTAAATGGCTAATTTTTGAAAAATAATATTTAAACTGTGATATTAGGTTATTAATTTATTAAAAACAAATATTAATAAGTAACCGCTATATTAAACAACTAGTTTTTAAAATAAATAAATAATCAAAATTCAAACTTTAAAAGAGAGAAGTCAAAAATTATAAAAACGAGTGAAGACCCTAATTGAGACAAGATCATTTGATAAATAAAATAACTAATGGATACTATAAATTAAATTAAAAATTTAATGGAAAAATAAATAAAAAACATAAATTTACACAAGTCATATATATATATATATATATATATATATATTCAAAGAAAAATAATCAGTAAATAAAACGGGGTCAACAATAAAATATGGGGCTCAGGCCCATTAAACAAATAACAAAAATACTAAAAGGTGTTAAGAACGAATAGGATGATAAAACACATAAAAAACACGAAGGATCAAGAAAATAAACTCTAATGAAGAGTAAATCAACAACAAATACTATAAAAAGGTTGGCAATACCAACATAAAGTTGGCTTCATCTACCCTATCGCTTACACTTCTTGGGTTTCTAACCCTAAACCATCCTGAAAAAACAAGGCATCCTTCAAGTTTGTACTGATTTCTAAGATCTTAATAAGGCATGTCCCAAAGACAAACTATCCAACCCCCTTCATTGATTAGGTCATCAATGCATGCACAGGTCATGAAGCCTTGTCCTTCATGGATGACTTTTCCGGATATAATTAGATCCAAATCTGCCACACTAATCAATAAAATCTTCTTTTGCAACCCCATGGGATACTTTTGCCTATCGCTTTAGGCCCTTTGGCCTTAAAAATGTCGGATCCACATTCCAGCATACCATGAATTATATATTCCACGATCTAGCTCATCTCATCTTAGCCTATTTGGTTGACCTCATGGTTCACTCAAAAAAATTCTCTGAACATCTAAAGGATCTTTGCTTGGTTTTTCAGAGGTGTCGACAATACAACATATGCTTAAACCCCCTCAAGTGTGTCTTTTGGGTTAGCGCAGGAAGATTGTTGGGATTCATCATCTCCCAACAGAGAATTCATGTTGACCCCCTAAAAGTCCAAGCCATACGTGAGATCTCGCCACCAAAAACTTTAAGGCAGCTACAAAGTCTGCAAGGAAAGGCCAATTTCTTATGTCGCTTCATCCAGGATTATTCCACATGTGTGCACGGCTTATTGCACCTCCTTTGTCAGGACATACACTTCCATTGGGATGATGAATCCCATAAATCATTTGAGGCCCTGAAGAACACACTATCACAAGTGCCTCTAATTAACCCCCCTAACTATACCAAGGATTATACCCTATACTTATCATCTTTCGAAGTGGCCATAGTTGGGGTATTGGTCCAAGAAGGAGCTTACAATCATGAACGTAAGCAAGAACCTCTCTGGTCCTGCCTTAAAGTATGAGCTAGCAGAAAAAATTGCCTTAGCACTCATACATTTTGTACAAAATCTTCAGCACTACATCATCCTACATACCACTACCATAGTTGCAAATATCAACCCCATGCAATTTTTTCTTAAACGTCGCATGATGAACCACAAATGTGCTTGTTGGATCGTTATTTTGCAAGAGTTTGACTTACACTTTGCTTCCTCCAAAAGCAAGAAAGCATTGATCCTTGTTGAGTTCATCGTAGACCTCCCCTCATAGTCCCAAGGGTCCCCAGTTAATGAATCTTTCCCAGACGAACACTTGTTCGTCATATCTACGGATGATCCTTCATACGTTGATATTCTACTCTTCCTCCAAACGCAAAAGTTCAACCCACGCTTCACTCGTGATGATCACCAGTGCATTTGCCACCATTCCCCATGTTACCTCATTATGGGGGACGTCCTCTACCGAAACGGCATTGACACTATCCTTAGTCAATGCCTTGCCATCAACGAAGCATAAGAGGTCCTAAACGACTGCCATATCAGAGCTTGCGCCAACCACTTATCCAGAATGGTCACAAACCAAAAAAATCCTCTAGACAACTTATTTTTGGCCCACTTTGTTTCGCGATTGTATCCAAACAATCAAGCGAAGTGAACATTGCCAATGATACACTCACAAAGCATTATATATATATATATATTATATATATATATTATATTATATATATATATATTATATATATATATATAATGTATATATATATTCCAAAGAAAAATAATCAGTAAATAAAACGGGGTCAACAATAAAATATGGGGCTCAGGCCCATTAAACAAATAACAAAAATACTAAAAGGTGTTAAGAACGAATAGGATGATAAAACACATAAAAAACACGAAGGATCAAGAAAATAAACTCTAATGAAGAGTAAATCAACAACAAATACTATAAAAAGGTTGGCAATACCAACATAAAGTTGGCTTCATCTACCCTATCGCTTACACCTCTTGGGTTTCTAACCCTAAACCATCCTGAAAAAACAAGGCATCCTTCGAGTTTGTACTGATTTCTAAGATCTTAATAAGGCATGTCCCAAAGACAAACTATCCAACCCCCTTCATTGATTAGGTCATCAATGCATGCACAGGTCATGAAGCCTTGTCCTTCATGGATGACTTTTCCGGATATAATTAGATCCAAATCCGCCACACTAATCAATAAAATCTTCTTTTGCAACCCCATGGGATACTTTTGCCTATCGCTTTAGGCCCTTTGGCCTTAAAAATGTCGGATCCACATTCCAGCATACCATGAATTATATATTCCACGATCTGGCTCATCTCATCTTAGCCTATTTGGTTGACCTCATGGTTCACTCAAAAAAATTCTCTGAACATCTAAAGGATCTTTGCTTGGTTTTTCAGAGGTGTTGACAATACAACATATGCTTAAACCCCCTCAAGTGTGTCTTTTGGGTTAGCGCAGGAAGATTGTTGGGATTCATCATCTCCCAACAGAGAATTCATGTCGACCCCCTAAAAGTCCAAGCCATACGTGAGATCTCGCCACCAAAAACTTTAAGGCAGCTACAAAGTCTGCAAGGAAAGGCCAATTTCTTATGTCACTTCATCCAGGATTATTCCACATGTGTGCACGGCTTATTGCACCTCCTTCGTCAGGACATACACTTCCATTGGGATGATGAATCCCATAAATCATTTGAGGCCCTGAAGAACACACTATCACAAGTGCCTCTAATTAACCCCCCTAACTATACCAAGGATTATACCCTATACTTATCATCTTTCGAAGTAGCCATAGTTGGGGTATTGGTCCAAGAAGGAGCTTACAATCATGAATGTAAGCAAGAACCTCTCTGGTCCTGCCTTAAAGTATGAGCTAGCAGAAAAAATTGCCTTAGCACTCATACATTTTGTACAAAATCTTCAGCACTACATCATCCTACATACCACTACCATAGTTGCAAATATCAACCCCATGCAATTTTTTCTTAAACGTCGCATGATGAACCACAAATGTGCTTGTTGGATCGTTATTTTGCAAGAGTTTGACTTACACTTTGCTTCCTCCAAAAGCAAGAAAGCATTGATCCTTGTTGAGTTCATCGTAGACCTCCCCTCATAGTCCCAAGGGCCCCCAGTTAATGAATCTTTCCCAGACGAACACTTGTTCGTCATATCTACGGATGATCCTTCATACGTTGATATTCTACTCTTCCTCCAAACGCAAAAGTTCAACCCACGCTTCACTCGTGATGATCACCAGTGCATTTGCCACCATTCCCCATGTTACCTCATTATGGGGGACATCCTCTACCGAAACGGCATTGACACTATCCTTAGTCAATTCCTTGCCATCAACGAAGCATAAGAGGTCCTAAACGACTGCCATATCAGAGCTTGCGCCAACCACTTATCCAGAATGGTCACAAACCAAAAAAATCCTCTAGACAACTTATTTTTGGCCCACTTTGTTTCGCGATTGTATCCAAACAATCAAGCGATGTGAACATTGCCAATGATACACTCACAAAGCATGGGATCCCCCAACTCCCCTCCATACAGTCATCGTCACAGGCCTATTTTGAAAATGGTATCTTGACTTCCTGACTTGCAACCTGCAATCTCAAGGCTGCCATAAGTACATTATCGTGACAATAAACTACTTCACCAAATGGGCAGAATCCATGCCCACTTACAATAACACCGCAGAAACCGTTGTGTGGTTTTTCTTCAACCATGTCATAACATAGTTTAGTGTTACCAAGGAGTTGATCTCGGATCATGGAAACCACTTCGAGAATGAGATATTTCAAGAACTATCCCAAAACCTTGGTTTCTCTCATGAGTTCGCTTCCCCATACTACCCGCAAGCTAATGGCCAGGTAGAAGTTGTCAACAAAGTCCTCAAAACAATGTTGCATTTTACGGTGAACAACCACAAAACCAATTGACACCACATGATATTTTCAACCTTATGGGCATATTGCATAGCTGTAAAAGAATCCACAAGATTCACACCTTTCTAGTTAGTGTATGGGGTTGAAGTCGTACTCCCCATCGAGTGCGAGATACCCACCTTACATTCAGCCATCGAACTACTCTTAGATACCTCACCTTTAGAATAAAGGCTAGTTCAATTGGAACAAATCGACGAAAGTCGACGGGAATCACTCCAACACAACAAATCCCACTAAAAGAGGACAAAAGCCTCCTTTGACCGCAATGTCACCCCTCGTTCATTCACAGAAGGGGAGTTAGTCCTTCGCTATGACGTTGCCAAAGAAACATTAGGACCATGGAAATTCGAAACTCTATGGAAAGGCCCATACATCATTAAACATTGTCTCCTCAATGGAGCCTACATGTTAGCAGAGTCGGACGGGACTTGCCTAAAAAATCCTGTCAACAAGCTCTACCTCAAAAAATTATATCCCAAAAAACACTCAAATCAGCCTTAGAGTATAAATGAATGCACCATGACTTATTTTTATGATAATCACCTCATCATGGATGAACAGTAAAATCACTCTCTCATCATGTGTCACAGATGGATCATTCACCAACCTATCATCATGGGTTCACTGATGATGTTTGTCGATGGTTGCAAAACCTCGCTACAGTAGCCTGGGCCATATATTCTCTTGACCTGACACCGTTCCACCAAAATGGGCTATGCATCAGGTCAACCATCAATAATCAAGCCATATACAATGCCATCATAGGCCTCTTGGTCGATGCTTCCCATCTCAGCATCAATCACTTGCATGTGTTCTTTGATTCCCAGTTCGTTGTATCACAGTTGAACAAAACCTTTAAGGTATGTGACCCTTGCATTTTTCAGAAATATATGCATGCACAATTGTTAGCTCGTGGTTTTGATCATATCACATTCACATATACCAAGAAATCAAAATCATGTAGTCGACCACATAACTAATCAAATCCTAGACTGGCATGCATCACATATACATCATCCTTAAGAAACATAAAAGCATGAACATCATATACATCAAAGAAATGCAAATATATATATATATATATAGATATGTATGTATATATACATATATGTATATGTATATGTATATATATATATGTATATGTATTATATATATATATATATATATATATATATATTATATATATATATATTATATATATAATATATATATATATATGTATTATATATGTATATTATGTATATATATATATATATATATATATATATATATATTATATATATATCAAAAAATATGTGTACAAAACTACATTCCCTGACAACAGCCAAAAATAAGTCATAAAAAAGGGGATTATCCTCATAATAGGTGATTTCCCTAGTCCATCCATCAAAATACATCTAGGACACCCATAATCCCCTGCACCCCTTGCACGAGGCCCTCCTGCCTCGTCTATTGCTAGAGCCAAAATAGGATGAGCAGTCGCCACTGCTACCGCAAGTCGACGAAGGACAGGGCGCCACACTCTATCACGAGCCATAACTCTATCCATCTCGTCCTCCTCCAGCGTCGCCCATCCCTTCTTAGGCATACCCTTGAGTAGGGCAGTTGCATGATCCCACACATCCTTGATATCTCCTACTCTCACCTCTATAGCATTTGCGTAAGCCTCTATTGCCTTAGCACAATCCCACAACCTATCCATCACAACATGGATGGATGAACTCCCCCTCTCTTGAGGGCCCACCTATCTCAAAATGATGGCGCTGAGCTGGTCTCTCAAGGTCATCCTGCACCCTAGTATCTCTTTGCCACCATGACATGCCCGCTGCACTAGCTATACCTGGACAACGAGCATCATGTCCCACGAAGTAGCTTAACAGACGTCCACAAGGACCCACATCTACAAGAAAACATACATGGTATTGGCATAGTCATAAATATACATCGTAAATACATGAAAGTAAGTACAAATGAAAAATACACAAATCACATGCGTGACAGACCCCAAGCATCGCCAAGGCCATATCTGGATCTCCCCTAAAATCAACGCCACAATATGGGTCTGAACCTCTCTGGTCTTGCCTTAAAGTACGAGCTAGCAGAAAAAACTGCCTTAGCACTGGTACATTTTGTACAAAAGCTTCAACACTACATCATCCTATATACCACTACTATAGTTGCAAATATCAACCCCATGCAATTTTTTCTTACCCGCCGTATGATAAACCACAAATGCGCTTGTTGGGTCATTATTTTGCAAGAGTTTGGCTTACACTTTGTTTCCTCCAAAAGCAAGAAAGCCTTGATCCTTGTTGAGTTCATCGTAGACCTCCCCTCATAGTCCCAAGGGTCCCTAGTTAATGAATCTTTCCCAGACGAACACTTCTTCGTCATATCTACGGATGATCCTTCGTACGTTGATATTCTACTCTTCCTCCAAACCCAAAATTTCAACCCACGCCTCCATTGTGATGATCACCAGTGCATTCGCCACCATTCTCCATGTTACCTCATTATGGGGGACGCCCTCTATCGGCACGACATTGACACTATCCTTAGTCAATGCCTTGTCATCAACGAAGCATAAGAGGTCCTAAACGACTACCATATTGGAGCTTGCGCCAACCACTTATCCAGAATGGCCACAAACCAAAAAAAAATCCTCCAGACAACTTATTTTTGGCCCACTTTTTTTCACGATTGTATCCAAACAATCAAGTGATGTGAACATTGCCAATGATGCACTCACAAAGCATGGGATCCCCCAACTCCCCTCCATGTAGTCATGGTTGCAGGCCTATTTTGCAAATGGTGCATCGACTTCCTGACTTGCAACCTACAATCTCAAGGCTACCATAAGTACATTATCGTTACAATAAACTTCTTCACCAAATGGGCAGAAGCCATGCCCACTTACAATAACACCGCAGAAACCGTTGTGCGGTTTTCTTCAACCATGTCATAACACAATTCGGTGTTCCCAAGGAGTTGGTCTCAGATCATGGAAACCACTTCGAGAATGAGATATTTCAAGAACTATCCCAAAACCTTGGTTTCTCTCATGAGTTCTCTTCCTCATACTACCCGCAGGCTAATGGCCAAGTAGAAGTTGTCAACAAAGTCCTCAAAACAATGTTGCAATTTACGGTGAACAACCACAAAACCAATTGACACCACATGGTATTTTCAACCTTATGGGAATATTGCATAGCCGTAAAAGAATCCACAAGATTCACAACTTTCCAGTTAGTGTATGGGGTTGAAGTCGTACTCCCCATCGAGTGTGAGATCCCCACCTTACATTCAGCCATCAAACTCCTCTCAGATACCTCACCTTTAGAACAAAAGCTAGTTCAATTGGAACAAATCGACGAAAGTCGGCGGGAATCATGCCAACACAACAAATCCCACTAAAAGAGGACTAAAGCCTCCTTTGACCGCAATGTCACCCCTCGTTCATTCACAGAAGGGGAGTTAGTCCTTCGCTATGACGTTGCCAAAGAAACATTAGGACCAGGGAAATTCGAAACTCTATGGAAAGGCCCATACATCATTAAACATTGTCTCCTCAATGGAGCCTACATGTTAGCAGAGTTGGACGGGACTTGCCTAAAAAATCCTGTCAACAAGCTCTACCTCAAAAAATTATATCCCAAAAAACACTCAAATCAGCCTTAGAGTATAAATGAATGCACCATGACTTATTTTTATGATAATCACCTCATCATGGATGAACAGTAAAATCACTCTCTCATCATGTGTCACAGATGGATCATTCACCAGCCTATCATCATGGGTTCACTGATGATGTTTGTCGATGGTTGCAAAACCTCGCTACAGTAGCCTGGGCCATATATTCTCTTGACCTGACACCGTTCCACCAAAATGGGCTATCCATCAGGTCAGCCACCAATAATCAAGCCGCATATAATGACATCATAGGCCTCTTGGTTGATGCCTCCCATCTCGGCATCAATCACTTGCATGTGTTCTTTGATTCCCAGTTCGTTGTATCACAGTTGAATAGAACCTTTAAGGTATGTGACCCTTGCCTTTTTCAGAAATATATGCATGCACAACTGTTAGCTCATGGTTTTGATCATATCACATTCACATATACCAAGAAATCAAAATCATGTAGTCGACTACGTAGCTAATCAAATCCTAGACTGGCATGCATCACATTTACATCATCCTCAAGAAACATAAAAGCATGAACATCATATACATCAAAGAAATGCAAATATATATATATATATATATATATATAGAGAGAGAGAGAGAGAGATATAGATAGATATATATGTGTGTATATCAAAAAATATGTGTACAAAACTACATTCCCTGACAATAGCCAAAAATAAGTCATAAAAAAACGGGATTATCCTCATAATAGGTGATTTCCCTAGTCCATACATCAAAATACATCTAGGGCTGACACCCATAATCCCCTGCACCCCTTGCACGAGGCCCTCCTACCTCGTCTAATGCTGGAGCCAAAATAGGATGAGCAGTCGCCACTGCTACCGCAAGTCGACGAAGGACAGGGCGCCACACTCTATCACGAGCCATAACTCTATCCATCGTGTCCTCCTCCATCATTGCCCATCCCTTCTTAGGCATCCCCTTGAGTAGGGCAACCGCATGATCCCACACATCCTTGATATCTCCTACTCTCGCCTCTACAACATTTGCGTAAGCCTCTACTGCCTTAGCACGCTCCCGCAACCTATCCATCACAACATGGACGGATGAACTCCCCCTCTCTTAAGGGCCCACCTATCTCAAAACGACGATGCTGAGCCGATCTCTCAAGGTCCTCCTGCACCCTAGCATCTCTCTGCCGCCATGGCATGCCCGCTGCACTAGCTATACCTAGACGACGAGCATCATGTCCCACCAAGTAGGTTAACGGATGTCCATGAGGACCCACATCTACAAGAAAACACACATGGTATCAGTATAGTCATAAATATACATCATAAATACATGAAAGTAAGTACAAATGCAAAATACACAAATCACATGCCTGTTAGACCCCAAGGATAGCCAGGGGGTAATCCCATATCTGGATCTCCCTTGAAATCTACGCCACAATATGGGTACTCTAGAATCATCTAAGGGTTGGACATAAACCAAGCCTCTATCATGGGCGTCTAGTATCGCCCTACCTCATCCCCACCTGCACGAGGCATCACAGGGGTCCATCGTCGTATCTGTGGATCTCTCGAAGACCTTAGCAGCACCGCTAGTATAGGACGCAACATCACAACTCTCTCATAGAGGATGTTGCAAAGTATGCTAGCATAACCATAACTCTATGGCTACCTCCTGCGCACCTGCGAAAGTTGTGTTTTCATCCCCTTGTGCACAAAACTGGCCTAGTCATAGAATATGCCCCTCTGAAGTCTCTAGAGGACAACAATCTGAGGTCCAAAAACATGGTGTGGTGATGTTGACCCAACGAGACGCACTGTCATAGCTTGAGACACTCGCTCAGCTAAATCCATAAATGTATCAATACGGATGTAAACTCGATCAATCGAATCAAGCCCGTAATGGTCCCTCACCCATGTATACAGGTCCACATGACCAGGCACAACGACATTGGTAGTATCTCACCACGAGGCACCAATCTTGTAACAAAATAGACATCCACCACGACAGTGAATGTCAAATACCGACCCTGGATCCTGAACTCCTCTCAATCTAGCTCCCATCTCCCTATCATGAAATGCTGGAAATCCTCCTATGACTTGAGCAAGGGGTTCTGAATGTACTTCAACAACCCCCATCAAGTTAGCACCATGCTCACCTGACCATCCCCTGCCATTGTTGTCGAGATGTGATCCCAATCATGCTCTCTCCATGTCATAGCAATCCTGCCAAAAAGGATATAGAAATCCAAAAATTAGCCTCATAGGCTTAAAATTTTTTGGTCCATATGTCACGCGACTGTTTCTTGAATAGTCATGCAACTTCCGCATCTGTAAATCCAAAATTCGCATGGACATTGACCCATCATCCGCATGTCTATTTTTCTCACAGACGTGCTAACTGTGGGACTGTTTCTTAAATAGTCGCACGACTCCCGCATCTGTAAACCCAAAAGCAACAGGGTCGTCGAGCTGAGGACCCCATGGTTGTTTATCTCACAGTCGCAGAATTCAATGGCTATATTTCCTAAATTTGTGGGAACCGCACAATTGTTTCACATTTGCCCACGGGGGTTATATCTCTCTCCTAAAAAGAGGTTCGTCAAGGACATCTTGTACGACCTACTTACCCTAGCCTACCAAAATCACAAAGGTCGAGTAGTGTCCTCTTACCTATCTGTCCTCATGCGCTTCCTTGGTGCACAGGCTGAGCACTACGGAATAAAATAGATCTTGGACCTAACTCTGCACTCCAAGTCAGTACGTACAAATGAGGTGGCATATTGCCCATTTTTCCCTATATATCACCCTCTTTATCATCTTCCACAACCCTGTTCACCTTCGTTTTCAAAATTTTCAGCAACACAAGGATCATGACAAAATCATCTTCATCATGTTACCCTTTGTTCCATTTCGACATCAGACTCATTTTTGGGCCTATTTCAGAGTACTCCTTCAAGTGCGTCTTTCCATGTTCTCTTATTCATATTATTCAACATTTTTATTTATATATGTTTCATCAAGATGTGTTCACTTGGGGTTATGATTCTCGATGTTGCAAGTCTCCTAGTAGTTACTCAGCAGAATTAGTCCCCTAGTGACGATCGACAGTTAAGGTATCATTCTCCACTCATCATGATAGGCTTCCCACAAAGCTTTGCATATCCTAACATCATTTCTCTAAAATTTACCATAGGGTCTACCATCTTGACCACGTTTACCACCACCTTCCCCTTGCACCTGGTAAACGTCCATGCCGGTCACTAGCACCTACCCATTCATGGATCACCTCATTCATAGAACATTCTTCACCATCGAGAGTCATGACCATTCACTCTAGCCCGGGAGCCATCCCATTTGCATATTTTGAAGATCAAACTCATTCTCCTCTTCTTCACTTTTTGCTTACTAGCCCCACTCTTGGGCCACCTCATTTATTTTTTTGTCAAATAAATTTGAATGCACTCCCACGTTCTACACTTGGTCGATCATCACCCCATACAGAATAGCCCATCTGCGTCACTAACCCCACACTGAGACCAACCAATGGGGGCCCCACCCTTAGCAAAGAACCCTACTTGCGTCATTACTCAAGCTACTGTTCTCTTGGGGCACCTATCTCCATGTTTGTACATCCAAAACCACTTTATCATTCTTTTGGTGAGTGTACAAAAACTTTTTCATGTCAGTTACATGGCGGCAATCCCTAGTCACCCTTCGTTGGAGCTCGCTTTCGTCGCCACACCATGATCCATTTTCATTCATCATTCATCGCGCCAGTCAAAACATGCTTATACCCACCCTGTATGTCCTATTGACTCTAGGGGCATTTCCTCAAAAAAATTGTTTTGAGAGTCGCCACTCTCATTACAACTCCAACCTTTGGCAATTTACCATATCCACCCATACTGCCAATCCCCGTTATTATGACCAACCATACTACAGTCATCTTTGTTCCCTCATCATGATTCCCTTAATCATCATTTCAGGCGATTGGTGCTTCTTTCTGTTGATTTTGTAGCATCAATTGTGTTCTAGCCATGAAATTTGGTGGAGAGGCTAGAATATAAGTATTCTCTAAAACCCAAAAATAGTTTTTGGAAATTTCACCTAGAGATGATTTAATTAAAATAATTAACTTTTTTTTTAATGTTTCCGAAGTCTAAACATAGGAAATCTGGTTAATTAAAGGGTATTAATTAAGTCATGGTGAACAATTCTAGGAGATTAGATGGATCGAGTACTAGTTAATCTTAGCCATCGATTATGTTTTAATCTTGGTTGTTGAAGACTCAACAAGAGATTATAAGAAGAACTTCGATGGGGGTTGAAAAAAAACACTTGGAGCCACCAACAATTCGATATTACTGGGAAATCAAACTCCAGAGTAAAAGTTGTGAGTTGTTGAAGGTGATTCATAAGTTTTGAAGCAGTGAGAGAGGGGTAGGGATAGTAAGGTCGAAAGCAAGTTTTTCCAGTCTAGTGAGTGTATAGCAGAGAGACAGTGTACTCCACAGAGAGGTCGACACAATGCAGACCTTTAGACGGAGATCTATATTTCCTGAGGAGAAGTCGAGTTTCAAAGGCAGGAGTCGGAGTGGGAGCCCAGAGAGCAAGAATATCGAATTTCCAGAGTAGTGGTTGATCAACAGAGTGACAGAGATGTTGGTCCCAACAGGCTGGCGTAGAGGCAGCAAGGGGAAACTCATCTTGAGCTAAGGTCAATGTCATATCGCCAGTGGAAGTGAGATTTTTCTCACTAGACGTTTGCTAGTAATTTTCTCTATATGGAAAGCTAGATTTGAGCTTCCATAGATTTGTACTAAGATTACTACCGCATAATAATAAAACCCATAGTTGTTGCACCATTTTTCCCAAGTTGGGTTTTTCCGGGGACATTGGTCCAAAAATAACGATGTTTTATTTTGTGTGTGCATCTGTTCTTCCAGTGTTTTTATTTCTTCCGTAATATTTATTTTGTGAAGGTTGCAGTGTATATTTTTTGATATTTGTTGTAGGACACTACAAATAAATTGTTTAAAGTAGTTTAACAAATAGGAGAGATATTATCAGTTGCTATAGTAGGATTCGGGGTCTTCGAATTTTCACATGGTATCAGAACATAGATCGTAAGTCGGAGAACTCAGAGCAGAAGAAGACAAGGAGGTTCAAATTTCTGTGTATGCAACAATTCGAAACCCCAGAGGTAGCACAGTCCTTGGGCCAAGAGGATCAAGTTTTGAGGAAAAGTCTTTCTCTGAATGAGTCAATAGAGAAATTAGATTTTCCATATCAAATTCTACCAGAGGTAGAAGGGAGCAACAATATTTTCCTTGCGCAGTAGATATTTAGCTCGGACGCAGATTTTGCAGCAGTTTTCTAGTGCAAATAGCGTTTGGAGGAAGGAAGAGCATACACTGAGGGAATTCTTTTCTCAGGGGACTTCTAGCCCAGAAGCTTGATTTTTCCTAGCAAAGCAGCAGTAGTTATGAGCAGATTTTCCCACTCCAACAGGGAGTGCGTAGAGCCAGTCAGCAGCTGCACAAAGGAGAAGAGGAGGAATTTGACATTTTTAGAGATGGCTACATATGGGTAGGATCCATGGAAGAGCAACAGATTAGATCATGTTATTGTAGATTTTTCACATGGATCAATATCCTTGCTACGAGAGCCTAATAGAATCAGTAGCAGGAGGATCACAGTGTCACCAGACCCAACTAGTCATTCAAATGATAGTTGCATAGCTAGTTGTAGTCATTTCTTGGAAGATAGTTGCAGTGACACAGGCAATGTAAATTGCCCAGTTGCAATATGCAGGTGTAGTTCCAGCCAAGAGATTCCCAGCGCAGAGCTTCGTAGTCCAGTTTCCAGTACAAAAGGACTGTGTGAATTGCCAAGAGGGAGTAGATAGATTTCCCATTGTAACAACCCTAGTGAAAATTCCATGTAATAAAAGCTAATAAAGGAAAAATAAGACCACAGTTAAGGGACACTTATTCCAAGCTGAATGTTGGCCAAAGATATCCTAGTGGGCATCACTGGATGTGTGTTCTGGCTAAGGAAAATTGGCAAAGGCTAAGGAAAAGGCATGAAAAGGCAAAAAGGAATTTTTGGCACATTTATTTATGAAAATAAAGGAAATTAAGAGAAAAGAAGGTGAAAGGTAACAAGTCGCATGTGAGGAGGAAATTGAAGGAAAATAATAGAAAATGAAGAAAATAAAGGCTTCATTAATAAAAATGTTTTTGAGGATCAATTTATAACCTTTTGTCAATTCAAGTTTGGAGCTCTCTCATTATTCTCACTCTCCCTCTCTCACTCTTGATCACTTGGAGTTTTCTTGGAGCATTCTAGCTTTGGAGCAAAGAAGGGAAAGGAAGAAAAGCAAGGATCAAGGAAGGAAAAGCAGCATGAGGCAGCTTCAGCAAGAATACTTGCAGGTAACCTTTTGCATGTGTGATTTCTTAGCTGGTTTGGACATTCATGGATTTGCATGTTGGTGTAAGGTTCTCTTGTTGTCAATGGCATGGCTTTGTCATGTTATGACAGTGGTTTTCATCCTAGCCTTGCCTTTTTCTGGATGCCATGGTATTTTGGGATGTTTATCTTAGTTTTAAGGTTTGGTTTGCCGAATGGATTTTGGAATCCAGGGCAGAGATGGTCTCAAGTTTCATTCCCAAAGGCCTAGGAATCCCTTGACTGGTTTTGGCGGGATACACAGTAAATCCTAAGGGAGAAGTCTAAGTTTAGGGCCTAGCGATCCAGGTTTGGATTATGGTAAATCCTAAGAGACTAGTCTCAATTTAGGGCATAGTGATCCGACATTGGATTGCGGTAAAGCCTAAGAGACAAGGAGATGAAAAATTCCTCAAGGATAGTGATGGATCTGGATGGAATTCCAAGTTCGGTTTGGTTGTAATCGGAGCACCGGTTTTGGTGTGATCACAGTTTACTGAGGGAGGAGGTGGTTTAACCTTTGGATTCCCTTGATTGTTCTTGGATTATTTGTTCTATGAGTTCCCACATTCATGCTTGGAATATGGCACGGGGGTGACTAGCTGAAAGAGAGATTTGGTTCAACCATATCTACGGTCAGTGGTACATGGAAGTCTCAAACCTGGTCGGATTGCCTATGATTAATAAAAGCTAAGTTCTCTTACTTTTTCACTTGTTTATATGTGGATTCAATGGTTGTCATATCTCTGATATTTATATGGTTTTATGTTGGTTATAGGCATGGTTATATGATTGGTTTATGTCATGATCATTTCATGTATTTACTTGTAATTGTTAAATGGATGGATGCAAGACCTAATTGATGTTATAATCGTTCAATATATAAGGTGGTGATCCTTCTAGTTGTGTTTCATAAGTTCTTTCAGTCATTTATGTTCTATCTTGTATCGTAGACCTGTAGGTTGCATTGATGCCAGTGTTTAACAGAACATCAGTCCTGGTTGGGGATACTCAGACCTAGTCCTGAGGTAAGTTTTTGATTTGCTTATCTTGTCATTATGTCTTTGATGGATTTTGGAGGTTGTAACAAGTTTTAGGCAGAGGTCGGGATTCTGGGCTAGAAAAGTGGCTCAAATCTCAAGGATGCTGGCACAGGTATGCTAAAAAGAGTCAAGGGACGCTGGCACATAGGCCTATGAGAGCCACTTTGACTTCTGGACGTTGTCTTGCCTATAGCATGAGAGCGACCGGGGGTTAAAATGCTTAAATCATCAGTGGGACTTAGGGACAGGATGTCTGAGTGGCTAACATGTCTCCTAAGGGTGGTGTTGTTGATGTGGATGGGTTTGTTTTATATGTTTCTTCAGTTCCATTTCCTTAAGGTCACCAAGCAAGTTGAATCCCTTATAGTAACCTCTCTCGTCGCATGTTTACCCCGACTCGTTGGTTGCTTGGGTGGACCTAGGAGGTGAGGATGTTAAACCCATAGGGAGATCGAGACTCAGAGGGAGCAGTCCTATAGAGGCTAGTACTTCTGGATCTGGGGAGATCATACTCATTATTGTAGTAGTTGCAGTAGCAAAGCAGAAGCATCAACAGAATAATATCAGTCGCAGTATGAGTAGATCATATTTCGCCATGTTGGCAGCCATACCTCCAGGAGTGAAGTGGGCTGATTTGGTTTTGTAGCCCCGGAGAGTTACAAGATGGGCAGGATTCTTGAGGACGTCCACCTCATGAATCAATACCTTGCTATAGGGAGCCCATAGTATGCAGCAGCATGATGGACCAGTGGTAGTTGGTGCAGTCAAGTGCCAAAATGACATGTGCAATAGCTAGTAGCAGTCAAATACTAGGCAATGTAGTGTAGAGTTGGAAGCAGTGCAGGTGGCACAGAGTAGAGTCAGTAGCAATGCAAAGGCTTCAGTGACAGCGCAAAGTCTAGCAGCAGTCAGAACTTGGGTGACAAATGCATCATACCGACCACAATTGGTTCAATATTTTAGATGCTTTTCAGTTGCATTTGTTGCAATTCGAGAAGGTTGCAGTGCATATGCAGTGTTGGCAGTCGTTCAGCAGCGCTACTAGTAACACGGATGCAGGAAATAGAGTTGCGTAGTAGTTGGTGGGCAATAGAGGCAGACATCAACAACGTAATAGGAGGTTTCTTTAGTGGATTGTAATGCTAGAGCACATTCCTCACTAAGACTGAATATTGATTTGTGTAGCATTGGTTGTGTTCTAGCCACAAAATTTGGTGGAGAGGCTAGAATACATGTATTCTCCAAAACCCATAAATCATTTATAGAAATTCCACCTAGAGACGACTTAAT
The DNA here is from genome assembly GCA_000404065.3 of Pinus taeda. Lineage (NCBI taxonomy): Eukaryota > Viridiplantae > Streptophyta > Pinopsida > Pinales > Pinaceae > Pinus > Pinus taeda. Next base: position 72,502 of record APFE030474943.1, read on the forward strand.
TAAAATAATTAACTTTTTTTTAATGTTTCTGAAGTCTAAACTTAGGAAATCTGGTTAATTAAAGGATATTAATTAAGTCAGGGTGAAATTTTCTAGAAGAAAACATGGATTGTGTTCTAGTTAACCTTAGTCATCGATTATGTTTTAATCTTGGTCGTTGAAGCGTCAACAAGAGATTATAAGGAGAACTTCGATGGGGGTTGAAAAAAAACACTTGGAGCTACCAAGAATTCGATATTGCTGGGAAATTGAAGTCTAGAGTAGCAGTTGTGAGTTGTCGGAGGTGAGTCAGTAGTTTCAAAGTAGTGAGAGAGGGGTAAGGATAGTAAGGCCAGAAGGAAGTTTTTCCAGTTTGGTGAGTGCATAGCAGAGAGAGACAACGTACTCCACAGAGAGGCAGCGTAGAGCTTCGGAGGGAGATCCATATTTGTTGAGGAGAAGTCGAGTTTCAGAGGCAGGACCTAGAGTGGGAGCCCGGAGAACCAAAAGATCGAATTTCCAGAGCAGCAATTGATCAACAAAGTGAGAGAGAAGTCGGTCCTAGCAAGCTGATGCAGATCTGCGTAAGTTGATGCAGAGGCAGGAAAGGGCAACTCATCTTGAGCTAAGGTTAGTGTCAGATCACCGGTGGAAGTGAAAATTTTCTCATTAGACGTTTGTAAGTTATTTTCTCTGTATGGAAATCTAGATTTGAACTTCCATAGATTTGTACTCAGATTAGTACTACATAATAATAAAACCCTCAGCTGCTGCACTGGTTTTTCCAGGGACATTGGTCCAAAAATAACGTTGTTTTATTGTGTGTGTGCATCTATTCTTCCAGTGTTTTTATTTCTTTCTCTTATTTATTTTGTGAAGGTTGTATTGTATATGTTTTTACATTTTTCGTAGGAAACTGCAAATAATTGTTTAAAGTAATTTAACAAATAAGAGAGATATTATCAATTTTTGCAGTAGGATTCAAGATCTTCGGATTTTCACACTTTCCTGTCAACTTCAACACCCATCTTCTAGGATCGAATTTGTACCTTGGTTTCTCCCCCCCTTATGAAACATACTCGAGTGGCACAGTGGGAATCGTTATCACCCACTGATGTCATCGGTCTCCCTGACATTTGACACCAACAAAGTTTATCATGTCAGGGTAGTGTCGTACATTGTGACTGTTGAAGTTCTCTCATGTAGTAGAAGACCCATGCATCCTTTCACACCTCATTCAATAGTGATTACATTTTTATGCATGGGAGGTACCCAGAGTCGAAGACCCATGAATTCTTTAGTACCTCATTCAGTAGTGCTTCGCTTTTGATGCATGGGGGCACCAAGTTTAGTATATTTGTCTGAACTCCCCTTGAGGGAGTAAGAAGTTATCATCATCAGTACACTAGCCACATCAACGCTGACTTGGAAGGAACATTTCCTTTATGATCATTAGTTATCATAATGAGCATGGACATGCCCGCTTCGTACAAGTATTTTTTATTTCACTTTGTCCAAAGCATGGTTATCTTTAATTCTCAATCAAGGTTTTTCTCTGTTCATCTCCACAGTGAGTTACTTTATCTCTCAAGAAGTTGATTAGACCCTCATACATAACAGAAAAACATGATGTATTTTGGCTATATGTTTTCTCATAACCTCATACATCAAGGGGAAGTTGTTAACACAGAAAAATCATACATAGATTTTTACAATCCACATGGCACCCAAAATCATCCAATAGAGCATACAAGTGAAGGCTTTACAGTGAAAAGCATCATTAAATACAAAAATCAAAATTTTCCAAAGGTTTCAGCTATAAAGTCTACCTACACGGCTCATTCAAATGCCAAAATTAGCGATTGCACGACTGTTTCTTTGATAGTTGTGCGGTCGAACAAAAGTTCGAGTCAGCATCCCGGGACCATTTCACACACTCTGAATTTGGGATTCCCTTAAATGTACCATTCAAGGACAACCGATTTCGAAGTTGACTTGGAGATATGAAACCCCCAAGGGATCCTCTTGTCCTACTCATAAGTCATTTTCTCATTAATGGACCAAGAAAGGGAAGAGGAATTCAAAGTTATATATGAACAGGGCATTGGAAGACAAAAGAAGAAGAAGAAGTAATGCATTGTTGTGCTCGCAAAATTGCTCCATGGAAATCCAACATTTCATAAAGAAGAGGATTTCACCATTGAGAGAGTCTCCATGCTTCTTTGAGAGAGAGAGGAAGCTTGCAAGGAGATTAAAGAAAGAAAATTCCTTATTGAGGATTTTTTAGCACCATTGCTCAAATAATTCTCTCTAAGTGTTTGGAATTCATTTATTGTATCTCTTCTACTTTCAATAGTCAATAAAGGGGCCCTTGTTAGGATATTCCAACACATAGGAAATAGTTAAGTATAATTTGGTCTAGTGTAGAGTATGGTAAAGTGTGTTTCTTTGTTATGTACTTTTGTAACTTACAATCTGACAGTCACGATATGTTTTAGACATGAAGTGATCTGACAGTTCATTCTCTCCTCGGTATTACCCACACTTGATCTGTGGCTTAACACTTGATTGGTCCATGATCTTTATTTAAAGAGCATTGAGAGTCATTTGTAGGGTAATACTTCATGAGAGAAGCTTATGTAAATTTTCATTATTTTATTAATAAATTGCTTGAATTGGCCGCGTTGGCCCAGGTCATGGATTGTTTCCCTCTTTGAGGGTTTTAACTACGTCAAGAATACTGGTGTATTGATCTGTGATCGCATCCGTTGGTGATCCAAATCTGAAGCCGGTACAACTACATCTGACTGTCGTTTCCTAGATCTACTGTTTCTGAATGCTTTCGAGCCGAGAGGACTACTCTGTTGTGTTAGGAGCATCTGTTTCAGTGAGGAACCCCTTTTGTTTCATGCGAAAAGGTTTCTGATAGCCCTAGCTACGTCATTTTTAAGATCTGGAGGTATACAATTTTTATTTGTAGTTCTAACAATTCATGTATTTGTTTATTTCGATTTATTTAGCTCTTTGTTTTTTATTACTCTGTGTGATCTGGGAAAATCAGAAACAGAAAGGAAGGATTTTTCTCATGCGTATGCTCTTTTCCACCACGCCTTAGTGTGATATCGGAAAAATAGAAACATTGAGGTAAATATTTAGTTTTCGGCTAAAGCTAACTTCAAGTCGTAAGTTTTTTTTTTTGTATGTCCATGTTGGGTTTTGTGGTTTTAGTTTTGTAGGCAAAGAAGAGCTTTTTCAAGTAAGTACGCACCCAAAAGCTTCAGTGACCCAAAAAAAAAAACTCACTTCCTCTTTTCCAAAAATTACTAACATTTTAAACTAGCTCACTTGGTCCAAAGTTACTTTATGAGAATAGAGGCCTTGAGTTCAAGTCTTTCTTTTTATTGAGTTACTTTTTCATAAAGCACATGTAACTTATGTTTTAAAGTTACTTTATGTAAAAGTGTTAGTACCCATTATAAAAAGTGAGTCACTTATAATTCTAAAGTCTCTTTATGTTTTATTTAAGTTACAATTTACTGGATAGCTCATAAAGTACCATTGTAAAAGTGATTTTCACTTATTTATAAAAGTGAGTCGCATAAAATCTTCTCTTTTTTTTAAGTGAGCTAATTAGATTAACTTTTGAAAGGGGGGTGAGGGGGGAGGGTTCAAATATAACATTATCATTCATTTCCGCACATTCACTCACTTTGTCGGCATCTTCAACAACTTTTCTTAAAAAATTCATAACTTTTTCATCCGGAAACCATTTTCAGAGCCATTTTTTTAATCAACATCATTTTTTGATATCTTTCCATTGGAACACTTAGTTTCAACATCTATAGCTTCAGTTTCTGTTAAAATAGAAAGTCCATGCCAAGTTATTCTTGACATCACCAACTACTTCCAATGGTGGTCCTACATTGTGGATTTACTTAGAAGTAAAGGTCTTTACAGACTAACTTCAGGCCAATAAACCAAACCTCAAGATGAAGATAAGGCAGCCAAATGGAAAAACAGGCAATATCAAACACGTGGGTTGATAGGGATGTCTAGTTCTTCAGACCTTAAATTCCATACCACAGAACTTGATACTTTTAATGAAGCAATAAAACAACTCATTAAATTTTTTGGAATTAAAAATGAAATTAGAGCCCATCAACTCGAAAATGAGTTGCTTACATTGGACCCCAATAATTTTTCTTCCATTGAAGATTTTTTGTCCAAGTTCAAGACCCTTAGACTTCTCTTGGAAGGTGTTAAGGTTAAGAAAGAAGATGGTAGCCTTATCTATTCCATGTTTACTAAGTTGGGACCAACCTACTCTTTGTTTGTTTCCACCTTCCATTCTACTAGAGAAGCCTTTATTTCTCAATGACAAGACTACAAGTCCCCCTCTTTTGATGCTTTTTGTGATTCTTTAATAAGAGAACAAGAAAATCTCTTATATCTTGGTCTTCTTAATCTTGGAAACTCTTCTAAGAAAGCCTTAGCCGCCCAGCAGAAATCAAATTCAAAGAATCCTAAGAAGCAATATCCTAAAAAGAATGGTCCTAAATCAAACAAGGGTCCTAAGCAATTTCAGTCTCAAAATTAAAAATAATTTCAACAAAATGATAAGGCAAATAAAAACAAAGGGAAGAAGATTGATAGACATTTCCACTTTTGTGATCGAGATGGACACTTAGAATCCAAATGCTTTAAGAAGATGGAAGCCTTGGAAGCAGCAATGAAGAAGCATAACATCCATTTGGAGTACTATTCAACTTCAACTTCATATTTAGGAATAACACTTTCTACATGTGGTTGTCAAGCATCTCAGTCTGGTTATGCACTAAATGTATCTTCTTCTTCTCATTCTCATGAGTGGCTCATTGATTCTGGAGCTTCTTATCACATGGACAAAAACAAAGCCATATTTTCTTCTTTAAATAATTGTGACACCAAAAGTATATATGTTGGTGATGATAGATCTCTTAGTGTTTTAGGGACTGGAACTATTCATCTAGTCAATGGTCAATTTAATGATGTATTATGTGTTCACCCCTTATCCCACAACCTTCTATCTGTATATCAGATAATTCATTCAGGTGAAGGTAAAATCGTTGAATTTTCACCTCACGATGTTGTAATTAAGGACTTAAGAGATCCTAGACAGATTTTAGCTACTGGCATTGCCAATGATTCTACAAGGTTGTATAAGTTTAACAACTTTGGGTCATCAAATATTCCCTCGATATTTGTTGCTCATAATGATGAAGTGAGCAAACTTTGGCATGAGTGATTTGGTCACTTAAACTATCGC
>APFE030474943.1:78745-116974 GCA_000404065.3 Pinus taeda
AAAAAAATTATTGTTTACCATAACTCTCGCTTATTTATATTTTTATTAATTTACCATACCATTCATAAATAGAAGGTGACTTATGGAGTAAATATAAAAAAATGTTTTATTTGTGTACCATACCTCTCGCTTATTTATATTTTTATTAATTTACCATACCTCTTTTATAAATATGGTATTTGGCCCATAGGATTCACTTAAATAAAACCTATTCTTGAAAATAGGTGAATGGAAGGTTGTAACTCCTAATTTCAAGGGCTAAATTTACCTTTTTTACCCTCTCCCTTAAAATAAGGTGGGCTATTTGAGGTGATTTGTAAAAATGTACTATGATACAAAATATTCGCCCACTAAAAATTAAAAACCCCTTAATTTCTCCAAAGGGAGAACATTCGCCCCTAAAATCACCCCTAATTCCAAACTATAAACATTATGCATCATTTCTATTTCCTCTATGTCCATAAAGCACTAAAAAAAATTCACAATACATGAGGGTCAAAGTAGCTCATCCCTAAGGGTAATATGTCTTCATCATATTTTGGCCATTAATAGTAGTTGTTTCTTATTTTCCTTTAGTGTGAATGGGTCACGGAGGAGAGAAAACTATACAAATTTTACTCCTTTTTTGATATGAGAAAGTAGTAGGATTATTGTACAATGCAACTAGTATCCTGCTAGCCCAAGTTAGAGTCGAGACCTTAAGGGTGAAAATTTTTCAGGTTTTGATTTTAGCTACCTCGACACATTTTCTCTTTCTTACCACTTGATCCCAACCATGTACAACCTAATCTATTTTCTAGAGAGTTTTACGAAATAGGGATTCCATGTCGATTAGGTCATTGAAACATTATCCATGAACACCAAATTAAATGTTATTTAGGTTTTGACATTGAAAGAAAGTGCTAAGAATATTGATATATCATACTAGTTGTTGAAGAACCTTGTCACCTACCAAGACAAGCACAAATTCCTTTAGGTTTTTTGAAATGTTAAACTTAACATAAACTTAGTTCTAGAGTTTATGATGAAGAACCATTTATGTTCATAACATATGAAACTCCCTAAAGAGATAAGGATATACTTTAAGGATGGAAAAACTTGCATCTAGAGATCATGATATTTAACCTAGATAAAAAAGACAACATAGTGACTTTATCAATTGAAAAACATGAGCCCATAAATATTTTTTTCCGAAGTATTCTTACATACTTATGTTCCTTGACACAAGATTTCCATTACATGGTTTGAGTAATCAAATTAAAATAGAGTAAGAAAAAACCTTGATCAAATTGCAGATATTGGTGAAGTGCCAACCTTTTGGCTCCCACACCTCCCTAATACATCATTGAATAATTTCATGAAGAGTAAATCTCTCAACAAATGAACCTAAAATGGAACATACATGAAAAAAATTACATAAAATTAAGAGTTTGAAAATCAATATCACAAGGGGCATTCTTCCAAGAAGTCTTGGGCCATATTATCACACTACGAGCTAATCACATATATAAAAAGAAGAAATTTTCCAAGAAAGGGAGATCCCATATTACCCCCAATTAGGCTATGAGTGAAAGGCTACCACATGACATGTTAGCTAGGAAAAAATAACTTGAAAAAAAATTGGTAATAATTTTTCAACAAATTTGAAATATCACGATCCTTTAGGCCATTGTTGACCTAAGCACCCCACACCATAAATACATCTCTAACATGGCCATTTCTCTATGATTAATTGTTCAAATCATTATCATTGATTCATAAAACATGAGATTTCTCTAATAATTGTCAACTTGTTTGGGATTATTTATTTGCTTGATTAAATCCCATTGTCTAATCTTTGAAACGATTACCATAATAGAGTATTTTTCATATCCCTATGAGATTCAACATTCTCTTTTCCAATTACTATGTCGTTTTCGGATATTTCTCTTTGAAAACATTATGGAGATTTGATTCCTTACTCTATTGACTAGTGTGTATGCTCCTTTAAAAATGTGCTTGCTCCACATTTTTTGATATGATCATGTAAAGGTTTTTGAAGGCTAAAATTTGAAAGGAGGAATTTCTATTTAAATGGGTGTTCATGTTATTATTTTCCAAAGAGGATCATATGAAGGTTTTTCAGAGGATATAATTTTGTAAATGGACTCTTCACTGAGAGCTTATTTTCACCTCATCATGGTCAATTTGTTTTTGTGAAATTAGTCACAACCTAATTAAATATTAAGTGGGATTATTGGAATATTTACAAGGCAAAATTATTGTATATCACATTATTCTTGTAGCAATCGTTAGTTAAAAATCTATGTAATAAAGGGAGGATAATAACCAAGGTCATGTGACACTTATTCCAAGCTGGATGTTTGGCAAAACATCCTAGTGGGTGTTCATTTGGTTTAATATGGCTAAGGGAAAATTAGGAAAGGAAAAGGTTTTGAAAAGGCAAGAGGCATTAATTGGCATTTTAATTCTGAAAATAAAGGAAAATAGGAGAAAGGGAAGGTGAAAGGTCACAAGTTGCATGCGAGGAGGAAAATGAAGAAAAATAATGAAAATTGAAGAAAATAGAGGCCTCATTGATAAAAAGGCTTATGAGGATCAATTCACAACCTTTTGTTAGTTTTAGTTTGGAGCTCTCTCTCTCATACTCTCGTACCCTTAGAGCATTCTTAGAGCACTCTAGCAATGGAGGAAGGAAGGCAAATGAATGACAATAAAGCAAAGGGAAGCAAAGATCAAGCAAGGAAGAGCAGGATCAAGCGACTATAGCAAGATTACTTGTAGGTATTGAGTTGCATGTATTATTTCCTTGCTAGTTGTGGCATGCATGCATTATGATTCCTAGGCCTAGTTAAGACTCCACCCTCCAAGCCTTACCATCTATCCTGTCATCCACTGGTCGAGGAGTCCTAAGCTTGATTGAGGGACCACACCTCTAGGGTTTACCATATATCCCACCATTCACCAATCGATGATTCTTAGGCCCACTGAGGTATGCAAAATTTGGCTTTACTGCAATCCCACCTTGTCCAGTCTAAGGATTCCTCAACCTTGTGTTCTTCTTGATAGACCACCTCACTCAGTTTCGAAATCATCTGACAATCCGCCTTAACCAAATAAAAGAGAACCCATCACACCATGGCTATCCAGAAATGACAAGGAAAGGTTGAAAACCATTGTCACACATGGAAATACCCATTCTAATGACAGCACGAGAACCAAACACACACATGCATGTACCATGCATGCCAAATATATCAAGAAAATCACACATGCAAATCGATACCTACAAGTAATTATGTTGTAGCCGCTTGATCTTGCTCTTTTTTGCTTGATCTTTGCTTCCCTTTGCCTTCTTTTCTCTTCCTTTGCCTTTTTTGATCCAATGTTAGAGTGCTCCAAGAATGCCTTAAGTTTCCAAGAGTGTGTGAGAGACAAAATAGAGAGAGAGATCCAAAACTGAACTGACAAAAGGTTACCAACTAATTCTTAGAAACCTTTTTATTAATGAGGCCTCTATTTTCTTCATTTTCCTTCAATTTCCTCCACACATGCAACCTAACCTTTCACCTTCCTTCTCTACTAATTTTCTTTATTTTCGTAAATAAAAATGTCAATTAATGCCTCACGCCTTTCTAAAGCCTTTTCCTTTTCCTTTTCTAGCCATAATAAATCAAATGAACACCCACACTAGGATGTTTTGCCCAACATTCAGCTTGGAATACGTGTCCCATGACCTTGGTCTTATAATTTTTTTACATGAATTTTTTACTAGGGTTCTTACAACTCTAGCAATCGATTTCCAGTGGACCACTATTAGTTTAATGTTGATCAATGCAAGTTATATGTTTCACTTTGAAAAACAATTATATATTTTTCAATGTTATTGGAAAAAAATATTGTTCAAACATTTGATTGGACCATAACTTGAAGGTCTTAGTGCAACATTTGCATAATACAATGCCATGTGGATAAATGCCTCCAATTTTCCAGCCATAATTTTTTGATGCACTTGAAATATTTATGCCATGATTTCTTGATATTTGTGCACTGACTTTTCATTGTTAATCTTCATAGGAAAACCACCCAAAATTAAAAATCCTTGAAAATAGATCATACTTACATAAATAACATATTTATCAATGGTTACTACCCACCATAATTTAAGCAAGTATTTGTATAAAAATGGATAGGAACAAAATGCAAATAAATATACTTACTAGGAGTAACTACCCACAATTATTTATGTGCCCGTGGGGATTTTAAGAAGTAGGAGTAAAAATGTACATGTGCAGACTCACTAGGTGATCACTGCCCACCAAAATTTCAATTAATTTTTCCATTTCATATATCAATTTGCAATTTTTCTAAAAACATAATTTTCACTTAAATTGCAAAGACTAAGTTACCATGTAACACTTGTTAATATAGTAATTAAACAAAAACCTTAATAGAGACTAAAAAAGAATATACAATCCCATAATATATTGATTAAAAAACAATATACAATCCCTTAATAATATGTAATTAGAAAATCGCTAAATAATCTTTACTTAGTACAATACTTGTGTTAAAAGAAAACAATATATAAAAAATACAATGCTCCATTGTAATAAACCACTTGAAAAGGGAAGAATAAAATACTATTATCCTATTGAAATAAAGAGGAGTGAACCACTGGGAAAAGGAAGAATAAAGTAATATTATCCTGAAATTAAGAAGAAAAAAGTAACATTAGCAAATTGAAATATTCTCCCATATCAATTTGATTTCTTATCTTTTAATGATGACATAAGAATTTCTTCCCTATTTTGATGTTATTGAATCACTTGATAGAGCATAATGTTGGTCAAGTTGGAATATTTTACTTTATGGAAGTTTCTCCACTACCAATTTGAAATTATGATCCAGAATAAAATAATGTTGGTCCAATTGAAATATGTTACTTTAGGTAAGTTTCTCCATTACCAATTTGATTTGAAGTTATGATCTTTTTATAATGATATGTAAATTTCTGCGTTGATGTTATAATATTTTATAATGATAACATGCATTATTTAATAAGACATTTATCCACTTTTTTTTAATACATTCCCCTATATCTATTATAATATTTTATAATGATAACATGCATTATTTAATAAGACATTTATCCTATTTTTTATACATTTCCCGCTACTTTTTTATATGAGTATGAGTGAAAATTAGAAAATAAATACATTTATCCACTTTTTTCAAACAATAATGACAAGAATATCAAACACAAATTGTTCCAAGAAGGCGATTGGGCCCTTCTGTATGACTCTTAGTACAAAGGTTTCAAAAACAAGTTGATGACCATATGGTTGGGACTATATGTGATAGGAAAGTGCCATGATAATAGCACTGTTCAGATACGAACCATCGATGTAGAAGGTATCATTTTTCTTGTCAATGGGTACAAGTTGAAAGTCTACAAAAAGCTTTTGTCAAAGAAGGAGTTCATCATTGGCATCAGTAAGGCAATGATGGTGATTGAAGGAGTCTTGGCTTCCATCTCACTAGGCTCTTGACGTCCATTGAAGTTTTGAAAAAAAGAAAAAAAGAATGAAGAATAAATAAAGAGAGCCACGTGAAAACCTCCATGAGGCACCTGAGTCCCACTCTTAGGTTGAAAACCTCTTTGAGGCAACCCAAGAGTGTTTTAAAAAAGAAAAAAGGAAAATAAAGGACCTATGGGTGAAAACCTCTTTTGAGGTGCCCAGGGTAGGCCACCAGGATGAAAACCTCCTTTGAGGCAACCTAGTTGTCTTTCAAAAAAAAAAGAGAAAAAGCAGAAAAATAATGGTAGGGACCTCAAACCTGCCCACTCATAACAATTCTGGCTTTTGTAGATTTACAAAGAAGATAATGGAAACAGAGATCAGAGGGGAGCAAGCCCTACAAAACCCCATGTTTTTCTTCATCCATTTCATCTCCTTCATAATTCCCATTTTCATTCATCCATACTCATCTCCAACAACAGGAAAATTCAAATTCAGTCAATTTTGTGCTTTCTACAAGATTTCTTGTAATTAATACAGTAGTTTCTTGTAGTACTACATGAAGTCCTGAAAATCTACAGGAAAGACAATCTGATGGAGAAATTATGATGAAGGCCTATTTTGGGATTAAAAAATAAGGCCATTGACTTCACCACACCTCATCCAACCCCCTTCATGACCAAGTCACCCCTGTGTCCATAAAAAAATCAAGTTAGAAAAAATAAAACATAAAAAAATAGAAAAAATGAAGAAAAAAGAGAAAATATCATCAAAGAGGCATGCCAGCAGTAGTCTACCTCACCTACCACTCCATGGACACACCTTCCACTCACTCCAATACCTATTCACCCTCCAAGTAGAGAAATGACACAAAAATTCAAAAAAAGGGCAACTAAAGGACTTCCTGTAGTAGTACTATTCTAAAGAAACAATAACTCCAGGCCTAACCTTCAACTCCATGAAAGAAGAGAAGCATAACTACAGGCACAATGAAACTCCTCCAGATCTCAGTAGCAACAGAGGAAGTCAACACCTGGACATCAATAAGAAGACAACCCATCAACAAAATAAGATCAACAAAAAAGAAAAAGGAAGTCAAGAAGATGTATCGAGTCATGAGCAACACAAAAGCACCACTCTCCAACATGCATCAGCAAGGCAAAGGACCAAGAGGTATGTCACCTCATCAATACTCCCTCATAAGTACGGATATGATTAAATTATAGGAATATGTAGAAAGTTGATTTTATAAGTGAAGGTGGTGAGTTAACTTGACTACCCTCGGTCCAATAACGAAAAGTTAAGTGTTAGTCAACTAGACACGTGGAAAGGTCACATCAAGGGGAATAAATAAAAAAGGTGGTCAAGTTATAGTGAACATAAGTGGGTGATGATTACAAGGAAGGGTGGCATGTTAACTAGTAGTGGGACCAACGGTCCAAAAGGAGAAATACCTACTCGGCCAGCCATCACATCACGCAATGAAATCATCCATAAATAGAAATATTAGATGACTTTCATACAAAGTATTGTCCATTTCAAGAGTTTGAGAGTGGAGATAACCTCGAGGAGCCATCGAAAGGAAAAGTTAGTCTTGGCCTACCTACAGTGAGCACCTATAGAAAACATAGAGAAACTACAAGAAACAGTGAGCACCTATAGGAAGCTACAGGATGGCTACAGGAAATAGGGAGAATTGTCATAGATGATGTAAATGGGTGCCTAGGGCCAGAAATTCAAGAATTATCATCACCAAAGCATTGCAAAGAAAGGTAGGTGCGACATCCTCTGTGTTTTCATTTGTAAAGAGGAAAAGGAAAAAAATTGTCATTTGTTTCAAGTATTTGAAGTGTGCATAGAGATAGATAGGATTTTGTGGGAGATTGTGCAGAGTAAACTATAAACCTTCATCACCTAGAGAAGCTCTTAAGTTGCAGCCACCCAAACCTCATACAAACAGATTGACAGAGAGAAAATATGACAAGGGGTTTCAACAAAATGGAGCCCACAGAACAACTAGAATACACCAACATCCTCCTATGGTATAAATTTTTTACAAGGCACCAATGGCTGGGATTCGTCAAGCTACTTAGGGGATATGATGATGATGTATCTAGGGAATTTGTAATGTCATTCATACCTCTAGCTAGAGCTAGTGCCACTTCTATAGTGAGGGGTTTTTCAATAACAATTATCCCTGAGAGTATTAGTAGGATCATTACACTCCCTCTAGGGTTGCAATGGAGGAAAGAGGAAAAAACTAGCAACACTCTTGCCAAGAAGAGTTTTTCTTGGAAGGAGAAGAACCAATTGAAGATAAAAATGGGGTTAGAATGGCAAGCATTCCATATCCTTGGAATGAAGTAAGCTATCACATCATCAAGTATATTTGCTATGAGGGTAGACTCAGTATAGTCTATGGGTACCAATTTAAACTCCTCGATGAGATGAGATTTGGAGAAGAGATACCTCCTCATATAAGAATTAGTGTGCCTTACGTTTTGTTACAATCAATGAAATACATGATCATCAAGGTACAAGAAGGAAAGCATCAACAGTTGGCACATCATGGATTGATCAAACTCATACTGGAATATGCCCTAAACAACTTGAGAATCCCTACTATGTGGTCAACATTTGCAAACATGAATGAAGAAGATGAAATTCAAGCCATTGAGTATGACAAAGACCCTACTTCTAGTGATAAAGAAGGAGAAGAGCCTGAAAATAAAGAACATGAAGAAGAGGAACATGAAGAAGAGGAATATGAAGAAGAGGAAGAAGAGCCTGAAGAAGAGGAGGTAGAACTAGATGAAACAAGGGATGAAAGATACAACAGGGAAGAAGTACAAAAGGATGAGCCAAGTCCTTAAATATAGAGCAAGGAAGAAGAGGAATCTCCAATGGTGTCTCCGGAGCCCACAAAGAAGGTCTGAGACAATTGTTTCCTTCACTGCTCTAAGTACACCTATCAAATCAAAAGGAAAGAGGTAGATGCAGACTCCTCTATACTTCAGAATAAGGAAGAGCACTAAGATAAAACAAGGGAGACCTTAAAACCCAAAAAAGATTCCCATTTTCATAGAGGTCTCACTAAAATAACAAGAGAAGTTAGTCCCTCTAAGAAAGAGAGGTGAAGAAGGCATATCACAACAAGCTTCCCCAAGGTCACCAATCCCCTATGTTAGGAGGCATGCCACCAAGTCAACCTAAGAAAAACAAGTTAAAGAACCTTTGACCCCTTTTCAAAAGGGAAATATCTCCTACAGAAAACACAAACAGGCCTACAGAAAGCAAAAATAGTCCTACAAGAAACCTTGTCAGAACTACAGGAAACACAAAAGCAAGATAAGGAGGGACTGCAAGGGAAAAGGGAAGAAAAAGAGGCAAAAAATACTCAAGAAATAGTAAAGGGAGAGTCCCAGGAGCTGAAGGAACCTAGCCCACAGACAAACCTCAACTCATATTATAGATTCACAGAGGGGGGGAGAGTGATGCCACGAAAATTTTCCATCCCTCTATTCTTTGAACTTGAAAAGGAAAGAGCAAGGACACATCATTGGATGAAAATTCCTAAATAAAAAAGTGTAGAGGATGTAGGCCATATCGAAGAAAAGTTGCTAGAAATGGGTAGAGAGTTGAGTAGCACAAGAGACAGGGAAATAATGATGAAATCTCAACTAGAGTTTGAGAACACATGGCTAAGGAGGCAACTATAGGAGAAGGAGGGCCAATTGGAAACTATGGCAAGTCTATCCATGGAGGCACTCTAATGTAGGATGCTAGAAAAATCATATGACTTATACCTCAATGAACAATGGTTACAGTTTTAGATAAAAACCCTTGCATAAAGAGGAACTATGCCTTTCCAATATTATAGGCAGTTCATTAAACTTTGTGACTAAAGCAACCTAGAGGACAAAGCCAATATATCTAAATTCTACTTACATAAATTGGCCCTAACAGATTTGAATGTGTGGGACCCTAGTCCAAATCTAGGGGACTTACAAATGATGGCCTTGGCATCATGGATGAATCATGAGGAGGCCAGGGCTACAAAAGTAAAAATGGTATTAGAAAGAGAAGAAACATAACCCCTTTCATTAGAGTAGAACAACCCAACTCCATGGCTATCATTAGCACCCACAACCTCATTTCCAATGATCCCCATCTTGCACCAAGATACCTAGTTGCACAAGAGCATGCAGTCACTCATTTTGAGGACATGTTGGATTGCTAGGGGATCAACACCAGCAAGCCTGCTAAAGAAAGTGGAACACCTTTCCCTACAACCTAAATATCAGGTAGTATCATTCTCTTGACATATTAAGGGATGCACTAGAAAGGACCCCAATGTATAAGCAAGCATTGCAGAGACTCTAGAAAGGACCGCAATGTATAAACAAGTGTTGCAGAGACTCAAAGTCAATTGGATTGGCTTGAAACTCAATCCACCATTTCTTTTGGGTATTCTAGAAGGGAGAAAGGAGGAAGAATAAAGAAAGTAGTGCGAGGAGATAACAAAGCATGTAGGGTTTTATCCACAAGAGGATGAGACTGCTTGAGAAGCCTGGAATGTTAGGGAGGCCACCAAAGCAATGAAAGACATGGACATAGATTGAGTTTCTCAGAGGATGAGCAACACTTTCAGTAGGGGGTGATGATGAGGCTCATCAATGGGTAAATTATATGGACCTTATTTCAACTCTCCATCTTACTAAAATAAACTTTTCTCATAATTCTTTACATGTTTTGTTATATTTTTCTTGATGAGAAGGGTTGTTATGAGATGTCATGTCTAGTGGTCTAATGCGCATTGATTACAGGCTTTGGAGAAAATTTTGGTTAATTAAAGTGCAGGAACTCGAAGGAGACAAGCAAGAGGGATTTTAGGAGATGGGACCTCCCTCCTTAACTCCTCACTCACTCAAAGATTCCTCCATCGAATCTCATCAGCTCAGAGTTGCAAGCAGCTAAGCCATTAAGATCATTGACAACCAAGCCAGTGATATTTGAAGACCAGTTTATCTCGAGATTGGGATTCAAGCCTCCGTAAATTTAAGGAAGTTTTTAGTAACTTTAGTTGGATAAATAAGAAGGCCTACAACCTCATTAGGATTCAATTTTTTCTTCATTATAGCTAAGAAGAATTTTCGAGTTGAAACATTATGACTAATCACTCTTGTGTATTTTTTATATTTTAATGAAAATGAGATTCATTCCCTTGATCCAGCACTAACTTGACTCAAAGGGTTGAAGCTCTTGGGATATGGTCCAACCCTAGCAGCAGAGGTTCCTCTTTTTGTAGATGTATGCTTAGATTACATTCATAGTTAGCTGCTGAACTGATTTTGGTGTTGTTAGTTTGCAAATATTGGTAAGATTAATTATTTTGCTTCCATTTGTGGACAGTTAGAACAGTGGTATCATAGTGACAAAAGACATTTTAGAAAATTTGGTGATAGTGGCTTTCACCTCATCTCTCTCTTTTGGGATCATGACTTGAGGGACACTCTCATACAACCCAAAAACAGAACTATTGCTTTGCTACACAATCTAGGGTTTCTTGATTAGTTATTCAGTATCTTTAAGTTTCCTAGGATAAGTTGCAATTGTCATTTCTGATCTCTTAGATCTTGTATTGATTTCAAAGCACTTCCATTCATGCACTTAGTCATTAGATGGTAATATATTTGTTTCCTTCCATTTAATAAATTTATCTTATGTATAGATGAATTTGTGTATAGATGAAGTCAAGAATGTGTTATTGTAGGAGCTTCTACACTGTAGGGATACCTCATCCCATTTGCCTTATCCAAGCCTTATCCACCCATGTCGCCAAATCCACTAAAATCTCAATCTAAATTTTTGTTTTATAAGCGAAAATCGCCATTTCCATTGAGAAAATCCAACCGACTTGCAGCACTTGATTGAGCTCTGGATAATGTTCACCCCCTCCATGCCTTATTCTCCCATTCTCTACCTTTCCCAAGCTTCATTCCACCTTCTAAACCACTTCGTAATTTTTCGATCTATTCTTGTAGTCAAACAGGGGATCCTATAGGAGAACTAGGACATCCTATAGTTTTCCTGTAGGAAATCCTGTAGTAGCTTGTTTTGAGCCTGAATTTAGCAAAATCATCACTGAAGTTGGGATTAGGCCTCTACTTAACCTCCATACCATTAAGCCCATTCTAATCCTCTTTCTCCATACCTACCTCCCCTACCAAAGAATAAGTGTAGATTAGCATTTACATTCATAAAAAGAAAAGATAAAGAAAAATAGTTATTTTATTTCTTAATTAGCACATGCATGCAAAAGTTGATATTCCCTAGATCAGACTCCATGTCAGTAGTTTGAATAATCACATGTGATAAATACGGTTAAGCTAGGGTTCTTTTGCAAGAACAATATGTCAATGAGTAGATAGAGGGTTTCATGTTACTTGACAATCATCTTCCAAATCAATCTTTCATTCTTTAAAATAGGCAACATTTCTTTTCCTTCATTTAGGATAATTTTCCCTTCTCCAATTGGTAGTCAGACTTCTTCTAGTCAATAGAAGATTGGTTTGAGAAACCCTAGTGGTCTATCACCCCAGTTGAACAGTGACAAGAGTAGACCATTACATCTATTTGTGTATACAACACTATCACCTCCAAGTTTGTACGAACCACAAGTTGATGAAGTAAAGTTGGTAGCCCCAGGAGTTGTAGCATTCTTGCTGCAATACTAGCTCTCATCACGAGGGCTTCCAGAGGCCAAACCACCTCAACCCTTAAGCACATTGATCTCACCTATACAACCCAGAAATCATTAACATAAACGAGATTGATCTCTACCTAAGATGTTCAGGGATATAGGAACTAGTAACTCAAACCACAGCCTCTAGGGAACGCAAGCTGTTTCAGGGCTCCAAATATCTCCCATCTAAATCGACAACAACTTGCGAACGCAATTTTTTTTTAGGGCTATATATAATTTGTCCCAACCCACAACCATAGGAAACCTAAGAACCAATAAAAAAACCAAATGGGGACCCACTACATCATGGATATCTAAGAAATATCAAGGCATTGATAAAACCACTACCAATCTAAGATAATTTCCATGCCAATGACAACACATAACCATAAAACCACATGCATATACAATGCATCCAAAAACCATCAAGGAAATTGCATATGCAACCTCTGCAAAGTAAGCCTGTTGTAGCTATTGATCCAATTGTCTCCTTGCGCTTCCTTGTTTTCCTTTGCTTGTCCTTTTCCAAATCCAAGTAAACGCAGGAGTGCTCCAAGAATACTCTAAGTGTGCAAAAGTGTAAGAGATCCAAATTCTAAACTGACAAAAGCTAATCCAAAAGTTCTAATGACCAAAATTTGTGAACTTATTCTCTAATGCCTTTTTATTATTGATGTTTCTTTTTTTCTTCATTTTCCTTCATTTTTCCTATAATTTCCCTCGCATGAAAATGTGTCTCTTAACCTTCCTTTTCTCCTATTTTGCTTTATTTTCATAATTAAATGTCATTTATTGTCTCTTTGCATGTGCCAATTTCCATTACCATTATTAAACCACATGTGACTGCCACTATAATGTTTTCTCACCATTTTGCTTGAAATACGTGTCCCATGACCTTGGTCTTATTTTATTTACATGGAAAATCAACTAGGGGCTGTTACATCCCACAACCCCCCAACTATTCCCACTCATGGTATCCTAGACTATATCGATTCTCATATTCGTTGTCCATTGTATCAACAATTTCATTAATAAGAAATTAAACTACATACATAATGTCTCTAATTTATCTATTTCATCTAGTTGCAACTAGGATAAGCAAATATCAATACAAGTAATTATCAACATAATTAATTATAATAATTTTGAGAATCAAAATGAACATGTTACAAGCATTTTATCCTAAATGTAAAACCTATAAGTAATCCCCATCCTTTGTCTTCTTGACACTCCACCATGTTGTAATCCATGCAAATGAGCCACAATTACCATGAAGCTTGTCAGCTATCAAACACAAAAATGTTGCATGCTAACTTGAATGATTGGACGCATATATCTTATCCATGCCTAAGGGTCAACCATCAAGATAAAATAGAACTTTAAGAAATCATTGTGAGGGTTCAATTCGCCAATCAATAATAACCCTGGTGAATTCTGAGAAGATTAACACAAAATCACCACCTTTTCCTTCAAAATTATTAGAATAAATATGTTTATCTCTGGGACATATTGTAGATAAGGTGATATGCAAAAAAAGACATGCCTTTTTTCCCAATTTAAGTTAACAAAGTAGTGGATAATGTATTTCCTTCTAGGGTCACTTAAGCAAAAAGTGATTCACGAGGTCACGTTCATTCCAAACTATAAACATTATGCATCATTTCTATTTCCTCTAGGTCCATAAAGCACTAAAAAAAATTCACAATACATGAGGGTCAAAGTAGCTAATCCCCAAGGGTAATATGTCTTCATCATATTTTGGCCATTAATATTAGTTGTTTCTTATTTTCCTTGAGTGTGAATGGGTCACGGAGGAGAGAAAACTATACAAATTTTACTCCATTTTTTATATGGGAAAGTAGTAGGATTACTGTACAACGCAACTAGTATCCCGCTAGCCCAATTTGAAATTATGTTGGTCCAATTGAAATATGTTACTTTAGATAAGTTTCTCCATTACCAATTTGATTTGAAGTTATGATCTTTTATAATGATATGTAAATTTCTGCGTTGATGTTATAATATTTTATAATGATAAAATGCATTATTTAATAACACATTTATCCACCTTTTTTTAATACATTCCCCTATATCTATTATAATATTTTATAATGATAACATGCATTATTTAATAATACATTTATCCACTTTTTTTTAATACATTCCCCTATATCTATTATAATATTTTATAATGATAACATGCATTATTCAACAAGACATTTATCCACTTTTTTATACATTTCCCTGTACTTTTTTATATGAGTGCAAACTAGAAAATAAATACTTATAAAATTACATGTTATGGTTTTTATGTTTTATAACAGATACACTAACAAAATAACTATTTTTTTTAAGAAAACAAAATACTTACATAATTTCAATTAGAAAACAAGTCAAGACCTTTACATTTATAGTAAATTTTTCATCTTCATTATTTTAGAAAGTGATAAAAAAAATCCTATTTCTACTTGGCCAATTATTGACTATACTTCCAACATCATTTATTTTAAAGAGTCTCTAAAAGACTATTAAATAGTATATAGCAGCTCATGAAAAACCATTAAGAAAACTAACTACCAACTTGTTTATTTTTAGTAGTTCCTTCATGTTTTGGCTAAGCAAACTCGAAATGAAGGAAAGGGTCCTCGAGCATAGGTTGCTTCTGTATTTCCTCATGGTGTTTTACTTCTCGAGCTCCCTGAACCGGGTTTTTCGCGACTCTGAAAACCTCCTTGACGCTGCCCAACATTGTTGTCTCCATAGTAAGTTGAATGTTGTCGACTTTGAAGGCAAACCTATCCATTGAAAACTACAAGTGATCAACAACGGTCATCAATAATTCAATTTGTTCACATATCATAGTGAAATGAGAGTGAGGCTTCATGGTTTCCTTATCACCCTGATCAGATATGAGGGATGTTATGCTTGTCTCCAAGTCCTTCAAATTTATCCCACTTTCTAAGTGAATTGGGAACCCCATCCTACTTATATTGCCAGAATTGCAGTGGTTTAATGAGATTTCCAAGACCATTAGCTTCCATTTATAATACATCTCTCCTAGTTTGCTTCTACCTCCCACCCTCTGCTCACATTCATTTCCTTCCTCCTATTTCTACAATTTCCTATCAAGGTTTTCCATCACTATATCAATTCTATTATGCAGGCTTAAACAAGATTAAAGCATTCAAGACTACTTGTGTGAGAACTTACTCAACCGTAGCATAATATATTGGAATGAGCAACCAAATATTCCACCTTGAAGGGAGCATGGGTCCATCCTTGTCAATGTCACAACTGGTGAGGGATCATATGTAATACATCAGAGATGTTGACCACTAGTTACAAACTTCCAAGTTATTCCTCATGCATACAATTAATGCCTTGACATATTGTAATTCAAAGTCATTTAATCCAATGGGTTAGGATATTAAATCCCTTCTCAATATATTATTTTTATTCATGGTAGATTTTCTATAGTCGAAGAATCATAGTCCATCATTAACACTCCTTAATAAAGAGTTACACCTTTATTATCCAATGAGTCCGCAACTTGGTTATGGTGCCTTTTTATGTGGTAAAACTTGACCTTTTAAAATTTCTAGACTCACATTTGGATCCTGAAAATCATTGAAGAGAGATCACTTTCTGGAGCTTTTCAAGCTTTGATGATTTTTAGAATTACTATCATGGAATCCCGGAAGACTGCCAAATGAGAAATATTCTTTGCTATTCCCACCTTCATGCATTGCCATAAAGCAAGAAGCTCCACCTGATTATTAGTAGCTCTTCCTAATCCCCTAGCGAATTGTGTCTCTATTTCTTCATCAAGGCGATAAATTACCTACTCTTGCCTCCCCTCACTGACAAAATAACTATTAAAACTAAACAAACATTGATTTTATAACATGGATAACTATTATTATAGTCAAGATAATTATGAGTTAACATTGAAATTTTCGTCGTGAAGATGTTTCTTACCTATAGTGTTCCACAAATGATTTGGTGCTAATAGACCGCTTGAGATAAAAGAATAAAATAATGTTGAGCATATTGGAATATTTACTTTATAGAAGTTTCTTTATAGTCAACTGATGGTTTGATCTTTGTATGATGACATGCAAATTTATACATTATCAATATGATATTATAACATTTTATTGATGTATATTATTAGTCTTTGTCTATATTAGGGGCTATAGAAATCACCTTGCAGTCAAAGTCCCTTGACTATGGATAGTTTTCTGAGTTTTTGTGATTTTTTAGTAGTTTTAACCAAACATTTCGCAAAATGTCAAATATTTGCATTTTCTCGTAAATCAAACATATTTTCCTAATTTTTGAAAATTTTATTTCTAATTTTCGATTGAATAAGCGATCCTTGATGTGACATAATTCTCATGGTAGATGGAGATTTAATTTTGATATTTGTTAGTGCTTGAAAAGTCATTTAAAGTGAAAATAAGACTAATTTTACAAATGACAATGTCGTTGTTGAGTGCTCTTACAATAACACTGACACATTGCTCTGAGCAGGTTCTTTATGTAAGCGCAATGGGGTGGGGTTCCATTGGTGAATGCTCTGAAACTAACATTGACATTGACACTAACATAAGAAATCCTACTGCATTTACCTCTTATTCATTTTAAACTTTTATAGATTCAGTTGTGCAGGAGAATGGGGGTGCAAAGGAAACTTTATTTTACAGACATGAAATTATTTTAAGCAGAAACTTAGTATCCAATATTAAATGAAGTGTCTTTTTAATGCATGTGAGAAATAAGTGTTGTGCGGGAGAATGGGTGTGAGGAGCAAGGAACACAAACTTTCATCCACAATGTTTCACATCTCTGCATATATTTTCCCTTCACACACTTCTTTGCACACCACTCTCTCGTACAACACAACATATTAATCAATTAATTAGTGATTTTGGATTATGAAAGTTTGGGGCATGAGAAGTTTGGTTTATGTGTATATCATATGTGAAATAAGGGTGGGTGATTAACTGTCCCCACTACTATGTTGACATGGGCTTGTTTTATTTGATATTGAGATGCAAAGGAGATGTGGAAAAATTTGATTTGCGGATGATCCAATGCACGTTTTTCTAAAATATGTTTGACGACTTTGATTATTCCACCATAATCAATGGTTGATATTGAGTGTGAGGTCCCTCCCCTAACCTTAATTAACTTCCCATGCTACTAACTAGCATATATTAAAATGAAATTATTTTCAACATTTATTTGACAAATCTATGTGTAATCATGACATCATTCAAGTTAATAACATTTACTCTAATAACCTGTTTAGTTACTAGCCAATGTTTTACTTTGTATGGTTTTTTGTTCAATATTTACATCTTTATTTTGATGTTCTCCTATTCATTTAAAAACTTTATCAAAGTAGAATCAACGAATCTTGGTATTCATGTTTCCTTAATACTAAGTGCATTTTTTATCTCACATTTGTGAATTAAATACTTATTATACAATATTAAATGAATTGTATTTTTAATACAAGTGAGGAAGAAGTGTTGTTGATCCAAATCGGATCCATTAAAGACTGGCAAAGAACCATGACTGTATCAAGTCGAGACGAATCTCTAAAAAAACAGCGGCCAAAACACCCTGAACCAGTGGCAATGGCAGCCAACGTGGAAAAACGAGGACCTCGGTCAAAGCACGCTGACCGAGGCCCATGGAGGCTACGCAGGAGGTCAAAGTAGCCCCTGGGAGCCGTGGATTGGGAAAAGGAGGTGATTTTTGATGCGCGATTAGCGCCTACGCTGGGCGAACAGGGCCGAAATGGGGGAAGTCCGAGCACTTGGATGCATGGCGAACAAGAGAATCGCGGACGAAAAGGCAAAAAGCGCTAATCGTACAAGGTGGGACCCGCGCTCTAATCGGCGGTATTGATCAGGGCACCCTCAAATGGTAAATGGTTTTGGAGAAAGCGGAGCAATCCCACTTAATGATCGACGTGTGGCGGCGAAGGTGAGAGAAAATCGTCTTTGATCGCACGTTATCGGTCGAGTAGGTCAACCGCGCGGAACGTGCGTATGAAGTTGGATCTGGGGAATCCAGATCAGACAGCTAAGATTGTGCCCAATGGAGGAAGCGGAATCGATGAAGGATTAAGCTACGTTTGTAAAGATTTGAGGTATGTTTGACCGCCACGGTGGAGGAAGAACGCATCCACGACATAACTGAAGAAATGAACCGACGAGTAGGCTGGCGCTGTTCAGATGGGGACACATGGCCACACCCTGAGCGTTCATGATGACGTCGAATAGGGAACTCCAAGCGTAGTTGCAGAGGATGAATCGACAAAGGCGGAACAGGAACTGAATGGGCATGGGTTCAAATGATTAAAAGCCATGAACAGAGATAGTTGAATAAAGGGGGGGAAGTGGACACAATTGAACACTAAGAGACAGAAACCAGAGAAGAGGAAGTTAAGCGAAAGTAGAGATAGACAGAGGGTCGAGCTGACCAGCGGCAGCATCGAGCACCAGATATCTTGAGAGATTCAAGCCATCCCCTAGAGGAATTTGTTGGGATTGAGCTTCACGATTGGCTCCTTCCACTGTAGACCAGAAGGTCACAGAGCTGGTAGGAAGAAGAAGAGTTTGTGTACTCTAGTGGCTTGGGGGATCCAAGTATCACCCTGCCAAGCAAACATGCTTCAGGAGAACTCACATTGAGTCCCTGCATTGTAATTCTCTGCTCAAAGACCCAATAAAATAAGGCCACCACTGAAAGCTGGACCGGAGACGTAGACTTGGAGAATAGGGTGAACTCCTTATTAAAATTACTTGTGTCTTTGTGGTTGCTTACTATATTTATCTGTTGTCTTTCCATTTAAATTCCTATGTATTGGCAATCTGATCGATCCGTTGCTTAAATAACACAGAACAACACACCGGCACATGATTTTGTAATACCTTTTGTTTAATAAATTTTAAATTGGGGTCACTCATAGGGTGATTACCAGATCAAGTGGTATCAGAGCTTTAGGTTGTAAGGTTAGACAAGCTTGTGTTGGTTTAGCTGTGAATGCTCACTAGATCAAAGCTCAAATTAGGAGAAGGAGAGTTGGTGGAAACTAACCCTGAAATCAGGAGAGTCTATTCTCGAAAGACAATGTCAGAGGAAGGTTCTATGGGGCCAGACCCTCAATTTATAGAAAGTTTCCTAGCTATAAAGTCTATGGTAGAAGAAATTTATAGGGACTTTAGAAAGCATAAGGATGAAGATTCATCAGGTTCTAAATAAGATAAAGAAAAAGACGAGTCTCATTCCCATGACCACTCAAAAGGAAATGGAAAAGAGGAAAGCTTTCTCACGCCTCCTAATAGCCCTGTGCATAATAAGAAAGCATCTTTGATTAAGTTAGATGTTAAATTTGATTTGCCTATATATGATGGAGAGCTAAATGCTGAAAAGTTGGACAATTGGATTAGACAAATTGATGTATATTGCAGGGTACAAAACATAGACTCGGACAAGAGTAAGATTCAGCTGGCAAGCCTACGCCTAGGAGGCACTGCCTTGGTTTGGTGGGAAGGCAAAACCCAAGCTGATATGAAGAAGCATGGTAAGACCATCTATGTCTGGAGTGAATTTGTTGTTGCAATCAAAAAGCAGTTCTATCCATTGGCCTACATGCAACAAGCCATGATGAGCTGGCAAACTCTTCGATAGTTGAAAGGGAAAAGTGTGCAAGGGTATACTCAAGAGTTCAGAAAGAGAGCATTGATGTTGGGTATCTCATTAGACTCACCAGAAACTCTTTTGAAATACATTGGTGGTCTACACAGCTACATGAGGCATACCATCCTCATGTTTAATCCCACTAGTATAGATGAGGTATCTGTACAAGCTACTCATCTAGAAACTAGAGGAAAGAATGGAAATCCACAAGTTAGGGGACCATCCCAACCCACTGTAAGCAAGAGCAAGGAGAAAAGAAAGCAGAAGTGGAAAGCAAGGAAGGCTAACACTGCACAGAAAAGCAAAGCTTCATGCACTCACTGTAAAAGGGATGGGCATGATGATGAGCGTTGTTGGATTCTGCATCCAGAGCTGAGACCTAAGAAGTCCGAGGGCAAGAAGAAGAAGACTGCTACAGCTATTCAGAAAGATTTGGGTCAGACTCAGGAGATGAAACAATCATTGCAGCCACATGTATAAAAGGTAAGAATTATGAAGCATCTACTAGTATTCTGCTCTCTGTTATTGATGAAGAAATGAGAGAAAAAGACATAAGCTTTTCCATATTCGAGTTATTTCCAAAAATCAAAAGATTGATACTTTGTTTGATAGTGGCTCACAAGTAAATCTAATTTCTGAAGCAATTGTAAAGAAATTGGGATTAGCAACTACACCTCATAAGAAACCATACCCATTAGAATGGTTGAATGATAAAGCACAACTACAAGTGACTAGACAGTGCAAACTCAAGTTTTCTTTTGGGTCAGCATTTGTAGATGAGGTTGAATTAGATGTAGTTCCTTTGGATATATGTGGAATTGTTTTGAGAAGTCCTTACTTGTATGATAGAAAGGCTATTTTCTATAGAGCTTAAAACAAGTATCTACTTGTTAAAGGTGGAATCGAATACTTTGTAAGAGCTCAC
Source organism: Pinus taeda (assembly GCA_000404065.3). Lineage (NCBI taxonomy): Eukaryota > Viridiplantae > Streptophyta > Pinopsida > Pinales > Pinaceae > Pinus > Pinus taeda. The sequence goes on from APFE030474943.1 coordinate 99,654, forward strand.
AAGCTCAAGAATAATTATACTCTCATAAACTCAGGACAGATGAAAAGAATGATAAATTCATGCAAACAGTTTCTACTGATGCTTGTAAAGGAAAAGAAACCTGATAAAAGCAATGTATTTGAGGGCTGTAATGCTGACAGCAAGCTGATATAGAAAAGATTGTTTCAGAATATGATGTCTTCTTCCAAGAACCTAAAGGTTTGCCACCCAAAAAGGGAATAGTATAGGATATTATTTTGCAGCAAGATGTTCCATTGCCTAACATTGGGATATACAGGTTGTCTGCTTTAGAGAATGCTGAAATCAAGAGGCAGGTGCAGGGGTTGCTCGAGAAAGGGTTCATTAGGCCTAGCACATCACCATGTGGGTCACCAATTGTTTTGGTGAGAAAGAAAGATGGCTCGTGGAGAATGTGCATTGACTACCGAGCACTGAATAAGATAGCAATCAAAAATCGTTACCCCGTTCCTCGTGTAGATGATCTTTTAGATCAATTGAAGGAAGTTGTTTATTTCACCAAGCTGGATTTGCACAGTGAATACCATCAGGTCAGAGTTGCAGAGCAAGATGCATGGAACACTGCTTTCAAAACAAAGCAAGGATTGTATGAATGGCTGGTTATGCCTTTTGGTTTGACTAATGCCCCTGCTACTTTCATGAGATTAATGAATGATGTACTCAAACCTTTTCTTGATGATTTTGTTATTGTATATCTGGATGACATTCTGATTTTTAGTAAAACGTGGGAAGAACATTTAAGGCATGTTAAGCAAACATTAGATGTTTTGAAAGGAGAAAAAATTTATGTTAACTCTCCAAATGTGAATCTGGCAAAACCTCTCTAAATTATTTGGGTCACATAGTAGGGGGAGGTGAATTGAAAATAGATCCCTCTAAAGTGGCAGTCATTGTAAACTGGCCTAAACCCAAGTCTACTACAGAAGTGAGAAGCTTCTTAGGAGAAACACAATAGTGGAGGAAGTTCATTTCAAATTTTTCCTCAATTGCAGCTCCCTTACATGCCTTGACAGGATTGAACAAGGTGTTCAGTGGGGAGGCAAACAGCAGAAAGCCTTCGACACCTTGAAAGAAAAGATTAGTACAACACCAGTACTAGCACTGCTAGATTTGCAAAGACCATTTGAGATCCAAGCTGATGCCAGTGACTATGCCATGGGAGCAGTGTTGACACAACACGGTAAACCCATATGTTATCATTCTGAGACTTTTAATCCTGCAATAGTTAACTATTCTACATATGATAAAGAATTGTATGCATTAGTTCAGAGTGTAAAAAAGTGGAAACATTATTTAATGGGCAAAGAAACAGTGATACATACTGATTAGCAGCCACTTCAATACTTACACTCCCAAACTAAGTTGCAGTAATGAAGACATTACAGATGGATGGGTTTCCTACAACAGTTTCATTTAGTCATTAGATATAAAAAGGGCATACATAACAAGGTTGAAGACATGTTATCTAGACCCATTATAAATGCATCTACCATACTTAAGCATAATTCTGTGCTGCATGAAAGCTACATAGAATAATATGCTCAGGACATGGACTTTAAAGATGTATATGCAACTTTGAGTCAAGGCAAAAGACTAGAAGAATTGGACTATCACATGAAGGATCGACTCTTATATCATTGTGGGACACTCTGCATTCCACAAACTGAGAGAGTAAAGATAATTAGGGAAGCACACACTTCTCTGATATCAGGTCACTTTGGGGTAAGTAAAACAGTTGCATAGCTGCAAAGGTTCTGTTATTGGCCGAGAATGAGTGAGACAGTTTCTAGATATGTAAAGGGATGTGTTATGTGTGCGAAAAGCAAGCCCAGCAACAGAAGACTAGGCTTGTACACTCCATTGCCAGTTCCTTCTTACCCTTGGGAAAGCATTTCCATGGATTTTCTTGGAGGACTACCTAAATCTAGGAAAGGTCATGATTATCTATATGTTGTTGTTGATAGGTTCAGCAAAATGTGTATTTTGATACCCTGTGGTAAATAGATTACAGCTGAACAAACTGCAAAAGTGTTCTTCGAACATGTATGGGTTCATTTTGGATTACCCACTTCTATTGTATCTGATCGATACACCCGATTTGTGGGGAAGTTTTGGTCAAGTCTGTGGGAACTAATGGACACCAAATTAAAGAAAAGCATAGCTTTTCATCCATAAACAGATGGTCAGACAGAAGTAGTTAACAGGACGGTGATCCAGTTACCGAGAGGATATTGCAGCAAACACCCTAAACTTTGGGATGAACACTTGTGTTATGTGCAGCATACTTACAATAGAGCCGAACACTCTTCTACACAGAGATCTACTTTTGAGACCTGTTTTGGTTTCATACCAAGGTCTCCATTGGATTTTGTCTTTGGTAAAGATACCATGGTTGATAGACACAATGATGTGGACAAGGCACAGATCCAGGAGATCCACCAGGCAGTACAGGAAAGCTGGAAAAGAGCCAAGCAAAGTACAAGGCTAGGCACGATAAGCATCGGATGGAACATAGTTTTCAAGTTGGAGACCAAGTCTGGCTGTATATCAGCAAGGATAGGATGCAAGGTGAAGGTAAAAAGCTAAAACCTATCAGGTATGGACCCTTCAGGATACTTGAGAAGATTGGTGAAAATGCTTTTCGCCTTGATCTACCAGCTTACATGCACATCTACTCAGTTGTAAATGCAGATTGCTTGAGGTTGTTTGAACCTTCATTGATTGAGGATCCTGAAGAGCAGAGTCAATTACCTTCTGTTGATGACCTGCTACCTGAATATCTTAATGAATTACGGGAAGACACAGTGCTGGACAGGAAGGTAAGTACGATGCGTAGTGGACAAGTGGAATACCTCAGGATTGGGCTCAAAGGTTTGAAGCCAAGCAGTGCGAAGTAGATTGAGATTGGACGAGTGAGAAAGCAATACCCTCACTTAGTCGATGCTTGAAAACCAACTTTTTGTGGTCCAAAAGCTCTTTTAGTGGGAAGGTCGTGATCCAAATTGGATCCATCAAAGACTGGCAAAGAACCGTGACTGTATCAGGTCGGGACAAATCTCTAAAAATTCCAAAAACAGTGATCAAAAACACCCTGAACCAGTGGAAATGGCAGCCAGCGTGGAATGACGAGGACCTCGGTTCAGGCGCGCTGACCAAGGCCCATGGAGACTGTGCAGGAGGTCAAAGTAGCCCCTGGGAGCCCCGGATCAGGAAAAGGAGGTGATTTTTGATGCGCGATTAGCTGGGCAAACAGGCCGAAATGGGGGAAGCATGAGCACTTGGATGCATGGCGAACCGGAGAACCGCAGGCGGAGAAGGAAAAAAGCGCTAATCGTACAAGGCGGGACCCGCGCTCTGGAAACCAGCGGTATTAATCGGAGCGCCCTCAAATGGTAAATGATTTTGGAGAGAGCGAAGCGATCCCACTTAACGATTGACGCATGGCGGCGGAGGTGAGAGAAAAGCGCCATTGATCGTGTGTTATCGCTCGAGCAAGTCAACCGCACGGGACATGCATATGGCGTTGGATCTGGGGGAGCCCAGATCAGACGGCTGAGATTGTGCCCGATGGAGGAAGCGGAATTGACAGGGAATTAAGCCACGTTCTAAAGGGATTTGGAATCTGTTTGACTGCCACAGTGGATGAAGAACACATCCACGACGTAACTGAAGAAACGAACCGACGAGCAGGTTGGCGTTGTTCAGATGAGGACATGTGGCCACTCCCTGAGCATTCATGCTGACGCCGAATAGGGAAATCCAAGCGCAACTACATAAGGTGAATCGATAGAGGCAGAAGAGGAACCGAACAGACATGGAAACGAATGGCTAAAAGCCATGTATAGAAACAGAATACGCAGTCAAGTCGGAGTGAAGTCCGAGACGCGAAGGAGAAAAGACTAGAATCCCAAGAGGAGGACGGAATACACAGAGAAGAAAGCAGTAAAGCAAGAGAAAAGCAGGACGAGACAGAGGGTCGAGCTGACACAACGACAGCATTGAGCACCACCGCACTTAAGAGATTCGAGCCACCCCATAGAGGGATCTGTCCAAGCTGAGCACCACGTTGAGCTCTTACCACTGTAGACCAAAAGGTCACAGAGCTGGTGGGAAGAAGAGACTGTGTACTCCAGTGGCTTGGGGAATCCAAGAACCACCTTGCTAAGCAAAACCTGCTTCAGGAGAACTCACATTGAGTCCCTGCATTGTAATTCTCTGTTTAAAAACATAATAAAACAAGGCCACCACTGAAAGTTGGATCGAAGACGTAACCCTGGAGAATAGGGTGAACTCCTTATTAAAATTGCTTGTGTCTTTGTGGTTGCTTATTGTATTTCTCTGTTGTCTTTCCATTTAAATGTATGTGTAATGGCAATCTGATCGATCCGTTGCTTAAATAACACAGAACACACACCGGCACATGAGTCTGTAATACCTTTTGTTTAATAAAACTTCAACTAATGTCACTCATAGGGTGATTATCATATCATAGAAAGAAAAGAAAACAAATAAATTCTGAAAGTGAGAAGTCTAAATGCCACTACCTTTTTCTAGAAAATAATGATTGTGTGCAACTTGTCTAAATGCCATAATCCATGACAGTCAAACAATTTAATCTTGACTGCTTCATGCTTTAATTTTGATGTTATAGTTAGTGAATAAAGATCTGGCCAATTGTTTAATCTTGGCAGATCAGTAGTTAGGTAGAGAATAATAAGGTGCTCATCAATTTAATCTGAGCCCCTGGATTGATATAAGGTTAGAACTAGATAATTTTCTACTTTAAAAGAAAATGAATAAGGGTTTGCTAGCTTAAATGCACCCATTAAGTGAAGAAAAAATGATAGGATGAGCAAAGGGTAAGTAGAGAAAGGTTGCAGAAGTTTAGTGGTTAATTGGAAAAAATGTACATTTATCATGTTTCTATGCACATGAGGCAATTACACAAGGAAAATTAAGGTCTACTTGATCAAGTAATTAACTTCCCATTCATCCCCATTCATTCCTATATTCACTAATTTCCCCTTCCTGCCTTCATACATTTATATTCATTCATTTTCCAGTAAGAATGCCTTTTCCTAAGGTCAAAGCCCTTTTTACCTAGAAAAAGTAAAAATTCCATGTAAAATCCCTTTTTACACAAAACCCATAAAAATATCTTTACCCTAAGTATAAATGCTTATATGAAAAGTCAAATCATTCATTAAAAAGCATTATTATACTTAGTGGCATTTTCCTTTTCCGCTCATATTTCATTTTAATGCTAATTTATGTACTAAACCCTTAAAATTATCCTTTCTCGTATAATATTAACTCCATTTATTTAAATATCCCGAAAACCCTTAGTTTTTTTTATAAAACTATGTATTTAAACAAAATATCGCATCGGCAGATTGCAAAACCCTTCAAACATGCATTACTCCCCGCATTTGCGAACTTTGATTGCGATATGCGATTGGAAGCCCGGACCCGATATCATTATATATCACAATTCACTGCCATATCACATCTAGCCTCATTGAACACCCTGTCCGACATATATACCTCCCGCCACTACAATTTTCGATATCCGATGGGATACGGACCCGACCAAATATATATTATAGTTTACCGCTATATCGCATCCAGCCCTTATTCCATTCCTTTGCAATGGGCCTACCCCCGCCTAACTCCGATTGCGATATGTGATGTTAACCTGGATCCAATATTATTATTCGCCTGAGTTAATAAAATTTCAAATCTGTCATATGTGTTTTGCGATGGATTTCTTCGTTAAATCGTTTTTATGATTTAAACGAAAAAATGGCCTAAGTTTCCATTTAACCCCGCTAATCACATTTTTAACGATAATACAACCATTTCCGCCATTTTTAATCATTCATACCCTCCGTACTCCTTCTTCACTCCACCACCGTCCGATCTAAAGCCTTTAGATCCAACGGCTCTCGACGATTCCGGGTTAGCTCTTTCTACGGGCATTACCCACCCGAAAAGCGGTTTTTCACCGTCCTCCCTTGCTACGTGTCAAGCTTTGGTTATTTCAGGTGACTCCTCCCCAAAACCGCTCGTGCCTCAAAAGCGGTGTGTTAGGTGCCTATAATACTAGTGATGTCCCCATTACTATTGTAGTTGTATCCCTTATTAATATTGTTGTGCCCCTATTGTCCCCATATTGTTATTACTGTGCCCCATAGAATCCCTCTATTGTTATTTTTGTGCCTTTATATTGTTATTGTTAGGTTAGCTTGGTTATATTGTGACCCCTTAGACTCCTATATATAGAAAGGAGGTTTTGTTATTTAAATCATCCAAGAATTGTTCATTTGTGTAATGTAAAGGAGGTTGCTCCCTCGAAGAGACTGAATTCTAAGGCATTCAACTATCTTTTCTATCTTTTTTTGAGTTGGTTTCATAACATTTGGTATCAGAGCTTTGAATTCTAGGGTTTCGCTGCTCCAAACAGGTCATCGTGGCATTTGCGCTATAACTTTTTTTCTACGACGTTTCAGATGCTAAAAAAAACCCATTTGGGACAAAATCATTATGAACCTCGGGTCCGAATTTCAGAGCGTTTCGCGCTATATTTGCGGAGATATGATCTGAGGAAGTTGGCCTTTTTGCGGACTCCTAAATTTCATTCCAAACCGGTGACCTAGGGAAAATTGTCATAACTTTTGTTTTGAGCATCATATTGAAATTTCGTAAGAAGTTACATAAAGAGGACGGACTGCAGTTTCCTGTGTGTATTTTTTAGATACTAAGGTCAAAACAGTGACACATGGCACTTCATACAAGTTTGCTCTTTTGGAAAGGTTTATAAGCAGGTCATCTTGGGAGATTGTGCATAGCTCCGTCATGGAGAATCTAAATTCGATCAGACTGGTGGCATTGGAAAGAGGACATAGAAGGCTACTGCAGGTCACAATTTCAAAACTGGATGATCCGAAATTACAAAGATACATCAGATTCAATATTAAGCTCCTACAAAGTGAAAAAATGTCATCTTGGGAGATTGTGCATAGCTCCGTCATGGAGAATCTAAATTCGATCAGACTGGTGGCATTGGAAAGAGGACATAGAAGGCTACTGCAGGTCACAATTTCAAAACTGGATGATCCGAAATTACAAAGATACATCAGATTCAATATTAAGCTCCTACAAAGTGAAAAAATGTGTGTAGTTTTTTTTTTTTTTTTTTTTTATTTTTTTTTTTTCTTGGCATAAGCTTGGTTTGAAAAATTAGTTTGAAGGAATTCAAAGGGCATAGTAAATCATTATTATCAGTAATTGATGCCCCAAAGAAAGAAAATGCAAACACTTAGTAAGCAACCTGAAAGCTCTAACATGACTCATGAAGAAGAGGAAGAAGTGCAACATGATATATCAAAATTACGAGACCAAGTGCAACAAACGTCACTCGCACAAAAAGTAACAGAATCTAAGATGGATGGTTTAAAAAAATATGTAGAAGCTAAGATGTATGGCGTGGAAGCTAAAATGGATGGTTTAAAGAATGGCATGGAAGCTAAGATGAATGGCATGAATGCTAAGATGGATGGCATGGATGATAAGAGGGAAGAATTGAAGATAAATTTGAATAAGTTGCTACAAGAAATGGTCACTAATGGTGAAAGGGTAGTAAAGGAAACTCATGATGAGAACAAAAGAAATGTTAATCATGATTACATATACTCTAATGTTGGATCGAAGACCCACCATATTCCAAAAATCGATATGAGGAAGTTTGATGGCAAGGATCCCGCAACATGGATACTACAGATGGAACAATTTTTTAATCTCAATAACGTGCAAAACACACAAAAGGTACGTATTGCAACTTTATATTTGGAACCAAATCAGTTTGTATGTTATCAATGGCTTTGCTCTCATAAACAAATTGTCACTTGGGCAAATTTTACGGAAGAAATGATAGCACATAATGAGGATACAAAATGCAACACTTTTTTTAGCCAGTTGATAAGTCCCAAACAAAAGGGTTCAATGATGGAGCACATTGAGGAGTTCCAAAAATTGAACATAAGGGTAAAAAATATTTCAAAAGAGCATAGGATTGATGTGTTCATAGGGACTTTAAAGGAGAATATCCAACATGATGTTCGCCTTTGGGAACCAGATTCATTGGAGAAGGCATTCAGGTTAGCAAGAAAAATGGAAAGCAAAATTATGGCAACGAGGAAGCCTACCACTTGTTATCACTCAGGTTGTCCCTAAGCTCCTGAAGGGATACGACCGAGGTAACCACAAACCAATCTTTCGATTGAAGGTTCTAGCCCACCTGCAATTAGAGAGGGCTCTCTCTTAATGATTTAGCTTTGTTTGATGATGATTTTAGGCTAGCTATTGGGTTCAGTGGGTTTTGTTTTTGGGTGGAAGGAAGGCTTGGGTGAAGGAAATATGTCTTCAAGAAAGAGGCAAGGCATAGTAAGATAAATTTCGAACCATTGGGCGTGGAGTCATGGAGTGCAACTGATGGTGCGTTTTCTTGGTCACAAGAGAAAGGCAGAGCAAGATAGTTGTTCGTGAAACAATATCCAAGTTGAATGGAGATGGGTTGAGGGCTAAGGAATGAGAGGCAGCAAAGAATCTCTCAATCAGTTTAGCATAGGGAACATGAAAGAACCATACTTAAGTGCAGTTAAGAATTCTTAAATAACAGTCATTCATAAGTGAATTAGAGTAAATATGAGCCATGAGGAATTCATATTTATGACTAAATCAAGAGGAAAACATTAAGAAGGCACAGAAACTGAGTGTAGAGTGCAGCAAAGCAAATTCTAAACCAGACTTTTGTTCCGTGACTTGAGCATATGTGAAATTGAAAATTACAGAGATGAGAAAAACTTATTGTTTCATACAACAACACAAGAATTCCATCGTTCACTCTTCAAAACCATTAGCAATGCATCAACAGTTCATTCTCCAAGCTTTCAGCAATCTTTGATTATAGAAATCATCAGGTACACAAAGCGAGTCTCTCTTGGAGCAATTTACACAACCAAAAGACCAAAAATCTTCCAACCAAACTCAATAGATCTGCCCCAGCAGTATATATAGGAGTTACTTACAAAATATCTCATAGGGAAATATCTGGACTTAACTGTGTCCATCTACTCTGACATGATCAATAACTATTGTGAAGAAAAAATTGCACAACAATAACTGAGAAAGTAAATGCGTTTTATGAGCCTCTGCAGGTGTCCCGCTTGTCGTTGACTATCTGATTTAAGAAAGTCAGTTGATGACCGTTGTGCTGATGAGTTGTTCTGGGCATGCTGTCACTTGCCACCTGTTTAGCTGGTTTGAATGCTTTTTAGCGCTAATTTCATCCGTCGCTGGTTTGAATTTCCTGATGGTAGAGCTGCATAATGAAGTTTGCTCATACAGGCAAAATATGAAGAGAATCAAAATTACTTTAAAATCTGAAGCAAGCTTTGCCACCATTCTTCTGGTGGTAACTGATGTTTTCTTAATTTGAACAATATTTCATCAGCTTCTGTATATGTATAATAAGTCGGCCATACTGGAAAGAGATGTTTTATTTCATGTTCAATGTAAAATAGATCTTCCAGTTTATTATACAAAGTCTGCCCTGTGGGAGGGATTGCTTCTTCTGTGTTGCTTGATGAGGCAGTGATCTGATTTTGTACATAAGTATGCAGCATGTATGCATACTGCTCCTGCTTTAATAGTTTTCCTGTGTTGGTGACTAGGCTGGGTAAACCTCTGCTCTGTAGATCTGCCATTCTTTGTCTAAAGGCCTGTACCTCTGCTTGCATCTCTTGGCACTTTCTTTCTATGGTCTGGACAAAATTCCTCATGGTTAGCACCTTCTTGACTCTCACAATAGTCTCTGTTCTGTTCTGAATGTTCAGTGCTATCAATTGGTTACCAGTACGAGTATTTAAAAAGTGAATCAATTTATTCGCCAACTCAGGCTTGTCTGCCAATAATGCCCTGGCCTTTTGAGTCTCGTACTGAGCTATTGCCATTAACTCTATCTGGTCAAAAATGCTTTGAATCCCTGTCCATTGATCAACAAGGGCTTTGCCAATATTATCCCACAAAATTGTTTTGATCTGGGTCAGGGTTGTATGGAGAGTGAGGTCTTTCTCCAAGGACTTTATCTTATTTTCAAGGGCCTTTATTTCCCTGGTTTTCTCAGCAACTGAAATCTTTGATTTATTATAGCTGGCTTCAATCTTAGCTAGCTTTTCTTTAGTTTCCTTCATTTCTGTCATTTGTAATTCGAGGGCCTTAATCTCTTTCATCATGGCCTCCATGCCCAGATTGGCCTCTTGTGCTGCTGCTGTTGTGTTTGCTGATGTGGTTGCTGCTGAGGTTGAAGCTGGTGGAGGTGCTGTTGTTGTAACTGCTGGAGGAGGTACCGAGATCGTTGGAACAAATAGAGGAGGCCGTGAGGCCAACTCAGGCTCTTTCCCTTGTAAAGCTTCTTCTAGTGCTTTCTCTGTGTCCAGTATTCTCTGATTCATTTTCATAAGCAAAGTGTACACATCCTCCATTTCTTTATGCTCTGCTACTTTTGTAGTTTGAGGATGTAGGGTTGGCAACAATTTCATTTGTTTTCTGAGGGCTGCTATATCCTCCTCTTTTTTCCTGATAAAGGCTTGTATGCCTTTGGGGTCTTTGGGGTCATGTCCCATTTCTATTATAATTTCCTCCAGGGATTTTATTCTGTTATCCTTGGCCAATGATGAGGCCTTTTCTAGCTCTAGCTGGGCAGAGGTATTATACAAGGAGTTCTGCAATCTATGAGCCAGTAGAGCCTTATCCGCCAGAGTTGCGTACACCATTTCTCCTGTCTGCTTATGCAGCTCAATCTGGTCTACTGGGTGTATGTCCTTGGAAAGGACTTCCAAATTGGTTCTTATGTAGTCTGCAGCTGATTGTGGTTGCTGCACAGTGGGTCTGAAGTGACTTAAAGTCATTTTCCTTGCTTCTATGTCATAGGCTACCATCAGCCTTTGTTGATTTGTTGGGGCCATCCTTAACAGTTGATTATACAGCTGGAACCTTATTGGTTTGTTCCTAGCCTTGATTTCAGTAAATGCCTTTTTAATGTCTGAGCCCTTTTGGGCCTGCTGTTTGGAGAATGAAACCTCCCCGCCTGGTTGTCTGTCGTGCTCCTGCTGGAAGGAGCTGGCTGATGTCTCCAGAATAGGAGGGATTTGCTGCCCTGAAGTCCCCTCACCTCTTAAGTTTCCAAGAGTTTCTTCTGTGATCTCTTCTTCGGCATAGGGATTTAACCTTTGTCTTTTCTCTCCTTGTTGGTCGGTTGATGTCCCTGTAGGTGTATTCTCTGCTTGGTCCCTCTTTTTACCTCTTTCCTCACGTTGAGGAGTTGGCAGCACAGGAATTTCAGGTGCTTTTGTTTGCGTTGAGGGACTTTGTTCTTGGTCTCTCTCCAGATCCAGAGAAGGCTGCTCCTCCATTGTACTCTGTTCCTCAGAATGCTCTATTTGTTTGTCCTTGTCTGCTGACGATATGGCTCCCTTAGTTGGTTGTGGTGAGGTAGCAGTTGATGTACTTGCTCCCAGTGGTTGTCGATGTATGAAGGGGACCTGTGCAACATATTCCAGGTCAATTCTCTTCTCAACTTCTTTCATGTCTTTCTGCAATTTTTCTTCTTCCGAAATTTGTTCATCATCTAAAGAACCTTCTACCCATTCTGGTAAATTGGCATGTTGTTCTATGTGAGGGATTGGCTGGTGCACATACCCTGAAAGCTTGTACTTGATTCTCCTAAAGTTTATGAAGTGTCCGAGGTCATATGGTGCCCAGTAGAAGCTTTGTTTTAACAACATTTCCTCTCTTAATATCTTATCTGCATCCTTCCAGGCTTCTTCCCTTTTGTTGAAAACAAAGGGACCCAGTTGATGTCTGATTTTCAACTGTGCCTTCTTGTTTTTGCCATGGAAGTGAATTAGGTCTGCATGACTGAACTGTCTGAAGTATTCCAGGGCAAAGAGCCTCATCGGAACATACCTTGGCAGCTTATAGGGGGACAATTCACTCCCATAAATTCTGATTACTGTATGGTTTTGGTAAAAGTACCAATCCCCAATGCTGTATTCTTTGGAAAGATGCAAAATTCTTTGCATTTCAGCAGTAGGTCTGGGAGGAGTCTCCATTAACAAACAAGTAGCTGGGTAGATAAAGAGGTCAATGAATTCACAATATGTATAGGGAGAACAGTGAACTCTATGAAAAATTGAAGTCCAGAAGACTACAAATCTCCTCCCTCCTCTTGAATCAAGTTTCATGAGAGGGATTTTGAAACTATCAGGGTGATAGTAGAGCAGCAGATGGTAAATGTAGGAGGTGTACTTGAGAACTCTTTCCCTGTCCATCATCATGAATTGCTCATGTATTTTGTTGGCTATGAACGTGGCATACTCATACATAACAGCAGGGGGCTGCCCTGGGGTAAATATTGCTAATAGTTGAAACATTGTCTCATCTACAAACTCTCCTGTCTTGCACCCTAAGATGTAGGAAATCATATCCACCATGAGCTTGCCTGTTTCATTAAATGAAACCTGATGATATGGTGGAGGATGATCACTCTGATATTTTGGTATCATGAACAACTGATTAACTCTTAATATCTCTGCCTTAGAAAGCTTTAAACTGCCATCAATCAGATGTTTCAGGGTGAGAGGAACCAAGGACTAGGGAGGCTCATAGTTCAGCATTTGATTGATGGATTGAGGAGTGATATAAAACAACACTGACCCATCTGGGCTTAGGATTCCTCTCAGAGTGGGTTCATAGCGTGAATGATAGAGATGGATAAAATCAGGCAGCACATTAACTTGTGGGAGGTAGTAGATAGGCATACTGGATTGCCAAATTCCTAGGAGATCAGTATTATTTTTATAACTGTTTTTGAATTGGCAGACAGTTTCAAGGTGAGAAATAAGGCCCCTCATGTCCTCAATCTGGAAGTCTCTATCTGCTAGAGGTATCCACTCTAAGTCCATGTGTGGGGCATTCAGAGGAGCAATGTTCAGGGCAACTGGGGCCTCCATATCTTGCATTATTTTGATTGAGTGGAATAGAGGTGAAATAGCAACAGGAGACAGGGACTGAGGCTCTGTGGACACTATGATGGGTAGAACTACTGATTTGTTATTTAAACGGACCTTACAGTATAGAGTCCCTGGCACGCAGAAGAGTGGCAGCACTCCAGCTAGATGCTTTCACAGGAATGGGTCGAAATTAGAGGCTGAGTGGGCACTTGACACAATGCTGAGAGGATGGGATCCGAATTTCACCTGAGGAGCACAAGCTTGCAGACGAGAAAGGAAATTAAGGATTCATTTTTTAGGAAAAATGCTAGAAGCAATGAAAAATAGGATACTTGGGCAGCTTGACTTAATAACACAGAGTTTTCAGTATTTCGCGGGCGACCATGAACGAACAGAGTGGAGGAATAACACTTTGACAGAGGGAATTAGCTCAGGCTGTAAGTTTATAGGGGATGACCAGCTCAAATGATAGGTGCAGGGCAATGGGTGATTGGTGGGAGTAGTCTTAACAGCCAAAAGCGAGTTCTTTTTTGAAATTTTGAACAGAGAAGCATGAAACAGGGTTTTGGGTATGAAATCGGGTAAATACCTGTTATGAGGACGCCAAAGCCACTTGACGGGTAGAAATTGAGCTGCTGAGACGAACCACGGTGCCGAATTTGCAGGTTGACTGGCAGCTGAAGTCTCGGGAGTGTGAAATAACAGAAAACCGCATGCACGTTGTTTTCACAGTGAAAAATAGAAATGAATCAAAAAATAGTCTTTTTCACGACTTTTAACTCAACTTTCTAGAATTTTGGCGCTTTTTGGGGTTTTTGGCGTTTTCCCAGGATGACGTCATCATGACATATTTTTTGTCGGATAGCGGGTACGGAAGATGATGTGGCGGCTGACGTGGATGATGACGTGGCAGTGGACACAGTGGCAGGTTGATGATGTCAGCTGGTGACATGGCACAAGTATAGTACAGTGGCAGGTTGATGTCAACAAAGCGCAGGCAGGAAAGGGTGAGGTGGAGGCGATGTGGCAAGGTGACGCGACGCTGATATCATGCGAGAGAAGGGTGGTTTTGGATTGCATCGGACCGCCTTTGGTACGGAGGTGGTATTTGTTAGGGGCGGTCCGATGCAATAGGATGCCGCCAGCTGTCCTGGGGTACGACGGTAAAACCGTCGGACATCGGGTGCTAACGCATCATCGCCAAAGGGCGCCTGATATGCACGAGGGCCACCGGATCTGGGAGGGCTGATCCGACGGTAGTCAGGAGGGGAAGATGATCGAGGTTTAGCACAAATGCGCGCGCGTTAACCCATGAAATAATCGCGGCCGCGGGTGGGTTTAAACTTTAGGTTAAGGTTTAAAATAATTTCAGGTTTTGGCTATTTATCAATCGGATATTGATAAACCCCAAAAATGGAAAGCAGGGGAGGGTTAATATGGTTATTTATTCAACCAAAGGTTAAATAAATCCCGAGTGAACGCGGAGGGATTAACAATGGGTCCCAAATGGACCCAATGTTTCCCGACTTTAATCTATTTGACTATAGTTGCCAAGGGGCGGGATATTTAGTATTTATTGGGGTTTTTATATAGTCTCTTTTAGAGTAGGGATAGGGAAACATGGTGCAGGGAGCTATATAATAGAATTAGATGTTAATATGAGTTCTGAGACATGACAAGGGACGTGTGCATGCTAAGTTTATAGATTAGAAACTCAAGCATAAGGAAATGAACGGATTTTGCAAAGATTAATTTTTACACAAGAAATGTGGCTTCTTTTCACTAAGTCAACTTAGCTGTCAACTTGGCTTTAGTAAGAAATGGGGTGAGGCTGGACTGCTTGGGGAGATCCCAAGGTCTTTTGGGGGAATGTTAGTTAAATGGTTTTTTTGGGGAAATGAAAGTGGAATTAGTCATGCTTCCTTGTTGTATTGCCAATCAACTGCCAAGGTGCCAACTTACACATGAGATGAGCCTTTTTTGATAAGCCAAATGGTAATAGCACCTTTACTTCTGCAACCTCACACTACCTACCCAGCTTAATAATCCTAACATTTTTTCTTCATTTGAATTGGGTGTACTTGAATTAGCAAACCCTAATTGTCCTCTTTTTCTTTTGACTACCCTCCTATATAAATCTACCCCTATCTCTCCCAAGGACCCAGTTTAAGCAGTTGGGCTCCTTTGGTTCTCTACCTATCTAAAATCTGACCAAGATTAAGCTGTTTGGACAGATTATTCATTCTCTATATTCTACAACAGAAAATTGAAACCTAGGGAGACCAAGATTAAGCTGTTTGGACCTCCCTTTGACTGAGACTTGTACAAAAGGGAATAACTCTTCAAAATTGGAATGCAGCAGATGAACTTTGACTAGCACATTTTCATGGCATCTTTCTTTGGCCTGTGTAGCAAATATGGAACATTTGCAGTATGCAAAGTATGACATATTTGGCATGTAAAAATGTCAATCATGAAAGATGAGTAACCTGCTGTAGCAGGAGGCTAACACCACTCACAACTATAAAGATGGAAGTGTTGTTTCCCCTAGCCTTCCACAACCTATAAGGTTGACACCACAACAATTGGAAGAAAAAAGAGCAAAAGGGCTTTGTTACAGTTGTGATAGCAAATATGCTAAAGGTCATAAGTGTGCTGAGAAGAAATTATTCTACATAGATTGTGAAGAGGAAGAAGAAAAGGAACGAGGAAGGTCAAAAGAAGAGGATATACTTCAGGAACAAAGCCTAGATAAAGAAGAAATGAATTCGACCATATATTGTAATGCATTGGCTAGAATTACCACACGTCAAACCATCAAGATAGAAGGACATATCAAGAAGAAAAAGGTAATAGTGTTGATTGATTCAGGAAGAACCCACAATTTTATTCATTGTAAGATAGCAAAAGAGTTGAATTGCTTCCTATATCTAGCACCAGAGTGTCAAGTGATGGTTGCAAGTGGAGGAACAATAAATTGCTTTGGAAAGTGCCATAATATCAAGCTATCCATGGGAGAATATGTATTGAATAGCCCAATGCTTTCCATTCCAACGGGAGGTGGTGATGTTGTACTAGGAGTTTAATAGCTACAATCCTTGGGTACAATAGCTTTTAAATTTCAAGAACTTTTCATGAAATTTTATGCAGAAGGAAAGGAAGTTGAGTTAAGGGGTATTGCAGGGAAACCAGGAAGATAATCAACTCTAGCAGTATGACAAAGCTTTTAAAAAAGGAACAACGAGGTGTAATTGCACAATTATGTTCGCTAGATGTTTCCACATCGAAATCATTTATTTCTCCAGATCTCCAAAAAGTCTTAGACAATCATTCCAAGGTATTTGAGACTCCCAAAGGTCTCCCACCTATTCGTGATCATGACCATGCTATTCATTTGATTCTAGGAAGTGTTCCTCCAAACATCAGGCCATATAGATATCCCTATTCCCAAAAGAGTGAAATTGAACATATGGTTGTAGAAATGCTAGAGGCTGGTATAATTCAACCTAGCCAAAGTTCTTTCTCTACTCCAGTGGTATTGGTGCACAGGAACGATGGGTCATGGCGCATGTGTCCGGATTATAGGGAGCTCAACAATGTCACTATTAAAGATAAGTTTCCCATTCCTGTCATTGACGAATTATTGGAGGAATTGCATGGATCAATTTACTTCACCAAGTTGGATCTTCGTTTAGGATATCATCAAATTAGAATGAAGATTGAAGACATTCCGAAAACAACATTTAGAACTCATGAGGGTCACTATGAATTTTTGTTCACGCCTTTTGGCGTTACCAATGCACCTTCTACATTTCAAAGTTTGATGAATTCCATTTTCAAACCCTTCCTTAGAAGATTTGTGTTAGTATTTTTTGATGATATACTAATCTGCAACAAGCCTTGGAAGGATCATGTTGAACATGTTGACAAGGTGCTACAACTATTGGAGGAGAAACACTTATATGCAAAAAGTTCGTTGGAGTACAAGAGGTGGAATATCTGGTCATATTGTATCTCATGAAGGAGTTAAGGTAGACCCTAGCAAAATTAAAGCCATTAAGGAATGGAAAATCCCCACATCCATAAAGCATTTGCGAGGATTTCTAGGGTTGACAAGGTATTATCGCAAGTTTGTTAAGAATTATGGGAGAATAGAAGCACCTCTAACAACATTATTGAAGAAAGATGCATTTTCATGGACTCCGGAAGCAACATAGGCCTTTGAACATCTTA
>APFE030474943.1:133687-150120 GCA_000404065.3 Pinus taeda
AAGAAGGATAATAAATTATCACCAAAGTATTATGGTCCATACAAGGTGTTGCAAAAGATTGGTACTATGACATACAAATTGGAGCTTCCTGCAGCTTCTCGATTGCACCCAGTTTTCCATGTTTCATGTTTAAAGAAGGTTATAGGCGACAAGCTCCCAGTTCAAACTATATTGCCAGAACTTGACGAGGAAGGAAAAATTATATTGGAACCGGAAGTAGTCACAGAAGCAAGAACTCAACAACTACGAAATCGATCAATTTCGGAGTATCTTATCAAGTGGAAGAACTTACCCGCTGAAGATTCCACATGGGAGGATGAGAATTTTATATAGAAGTATCCATAACTACTCAAGCGTTGAGGACAACACTTTTTTGAAGGAGAGGGGCATGTTAGGTCTCTATAATACTAGTGATGCCCCCATTATTATTGTAGTTGTATCCCTTATTAATATTGTTGTGCCCCTATTGTCCCCATATTGTTATTACTGTGTCCCATAGAATCCCTCTATTGTTATTTTTTTGCCTTTATATTTTTATCCACCTACGTCATCTTGGTTATATTGTGACCCTATAGACTCCTATAGAAAGGAGGTTTCGTCATTTGAATCATCCAAGAATTGTTCATTTGTGTAATGTAAAGGAGGTTGCCCCCTCGAAGAGGCTGAATTCTAAGGCGTTCAACTATCTTTTCTATCTTTTTGTAAGTTGGTTTCATAACACGGTGCGATGAAAACCGCCTTCCGTAAAACGACAAATGGTTATTGTTCACTATCGCGCCATATTTCAAAGGAAAATTGTTTTTCCCGTTTTAAAGCCAAAATGACCATTTTACGTTGTTTTACCTGTTTTACACAACAAAGCCTCCATAATGCCTCTGTAGCCATTAAAGCCATTGTTTACCTTCCAATATGCCCCGGACTGCTTCCAATATCCTTTAAAGCTCATTAAAGCCACTAAAGACGTCCTTTGTCACCTTGTTTTTCTTAATGATTTCTGTGTTTTGCAGGTAAAGACTATTGTTCCAGGTTTACAAACAAAAAGCCTGATTAACAGTTTGAAGACAAATATGAGCGATTTACTATGAAAAATATAGTGAAAACCTCAAGTGCATAGTTAAGGTAGAAAGGATCACAGTAAAGGTTAAGCAGTAGGGTGAAAGCATATTAAACAGAGTTTAAAGAGTATCATATAAAGATTAAATGAAGGAATTGGCCAGAGTAAAAAATACAAACAATCGATCATCATAAAGGGCAAAATATCAGACAAACAAGGCCAACACAACCTGAATAAAAGGGGACAACAAGAAGCAGTTCAATCGCTTCCCCTATCTTCTTGCATGAAAATCTTTTCCTTTCCTAGAATAAATCTTCATCAGTTTTAGGATATTTCTTAAGTTATTATTGTATCAATAACTTTCTTCTCGAGATGTTATAGGTTTGGAGTTGAAGATTCATAGTTCATTGCTTGTAAAGTCTTGACTGTTAGTTCTACTTTGAACCTGGAAGCCACCTTTGAAGGAAGCTTTTGCAAACACTTGATGTACTCGGTCTTTCTGGAACCTTAATACAAAGTATAGGATTCTGAATCTGGTTTTACATAGTTTTTGTTATCCTGTAAGTTTTTCCAGTTTTCAATCATCATGTTTTTCTTCATATGCTTATGACTTACAGAGATATCTAGGTAGGAACAATTTGTGTTTTAATTGACTCCTATAAGCTCCTGAAGTGATCATTTATTAAGAGATTGGATTAATGCAACTATCTGTGTAGCTAATTCCCTCTAACCAATAAATCATCAACATCTTGTGTAAGCATTAAGTATATTGCCTTGAACCTTTGGAACGTAGTTTAGAAGGTTTTCCAACTTATGATTGTTTTGTTTTACAATCTGGAAACTGTGATAATCATATTTTGTTGTCTTCTACTCACCACTATTTCGATCTATATCACTATGTAATGCTTTATAGTACCCCTTTGCTGAAGTATTAAAATAACCCAAAGGATTAATTACTTCAATTCTACATCTGGCACTAGTAGCTGACCTACTACTATCCTAGAGGGACAACATGTTTAACAGATGATCAAGTTGCAAACATATTTACAAAGGCTCTCATAGAGGCGAAGTTTACTAAACTTTGATTTATGGTTGGAGTTCTGGAAGTTGTCACTAAGGGGGGATAGGCTCTAAAGCCTCCTTCGTTCTCCTATTGTGTCATATTTGTAAATCCTTCAATCCTATCCAAAGTTGTTCTTAAGGGGGGATGTTAGGATATTCCGACACATAGGAAATAGTTAAGTATAACTTGGTCTCGTGTAGAGTTAGGTAAAGTGTGTTTCTTTACTATGTATTTTTGTAACTTACAATTCGATGGTCACGATATGTTCTAGACATAAAGTGATCTGATGGTTCATTCTCTCCTCGGTATTACCGACACTTGATTCGTGGCTTAACACTCGATTGGTCCATGATCTCTATTTAAACAGCATTGAGGGTCATTTGTAGGGTAACCGCTCATGAGAGAAGCTAATGTAAATTTTCATTCTTTTATTAATAAATTGCCTGAAGTGGTTGCATTGGCTCAAGCCGTGGACTGTTTCCCTCTTTGAGGGTTTTAACCACGTCAAGAATACTAGTGTATTGATTTATGATCTATTTGTGAGCGGTGTCCTTTGGTGTTCTGTCTGAGGAACTTACCTTGTAAATTCCTACAACCCCTTTTCCTAAATATTGTTGACTTGTCTGTTTCATTAAGCTTTGTTCTTTGCGTTATCTAGCATAGTTTTTTAGTTTATGTTTGTGTATGCATTGCTTCCATTTTTTCAGTGCTTTGTTATTTAAGTTGTCCATTAACAACAACCAACTGTCTGTTAACTCCTTGTATGTAACAAACAACTCTAAGGGAAGTGTTTTTGGTACTCCATAACAGCAGAAACACAACAAAAATCAAATAATGGAGGAGAATTTACTTAAAATGAATTTGATGAATACTCTAAAGAACATGGAATAAGAAGGCACTTCTCAATAGCTAAAACTCCTAAAAAAATGGAGTAGTTGAAAGGAAGAAAAACCTATGGAAGAGATGCCTAGAATTTTGTTACATGAATCCAAGCATTTGGATACAAGTAATGTGTACAGTTGAGTACATTTTGAATAGAGGATTGCTTAGAATCAACAATAACATAAAACATTATGAGTTATCGAAGGAAAGACGAACTAGTGTCAAGCATTTCAGAATATTTGGAAGCAAATGTTACATAAATACGGATGACCATAAGTTAGGAAAGTTTGACTCTCGAATAGAAGAAGGCATGAAAGTTTGATCTCTTGAGAGAATATGAAGATTTGTTCCCCTCATCTATTGCAGAATTAAAGGGAATTAAAGGGGAGTTAGGGGAGAAGAAGATCATGCTTAAACTAGATGCAAAGCCAATAAAGCATTGATCATACCAACTAAACTTGATAATTAAGGAGGAAGTGAAAAAAGAGATAGATAAGATGTTAGCAACAAGGCTTATATTCCTGGTTGATGAAGTAGAGTGGGTATTTCCGATCATTATATATAATAAGAAGGATGCTAACAAGATAAGGTTTTGTGTGGACTACCGCAGTTTAAACAATGCATGTGTTCATGATCCTTTTCCTACTCTGTTTAGTGATGAAGTTTTAGACAATGTGGCAGGGAATGAAGCTTATTATTTTACAGATGGATCCTTTGGTTATCACCAAGTCATGATCACATAGGAGGATAAGAAGAAAACCACATTTACCATAGAATGGGGATCCTATACATATCATGTTATGCCATTCAGACTCAAGAATGCGCCCGTGGTGTTCTCAAGGATTGTGATTGTTGCCTTTAGAAATTATATCCACAGGTTCTTAGAAGTTTATATGGATGATTGGATAGTCTAAATTTTGTTGAAGAAACACCCCAGTTTTCTTAGAATCATGTTCGATCGGTTTAGACAACTGCAGATCTCATCAAACTTGAAGAAGTGCATGTTTGTGGTCCCATGTGGCATGTTTTAGGGCCATATAGTATGGAAGGAAGGAGTGTGTGTAGACCCTGTTAAGGTTGCAGCAATCATGAATATGGACCCACCCACAAGTGTAAAATAGCTTAGATCCAAATTGGGCCACACAGGGTACTACAAGAGGTTTACCCGCAACTATGCCTCGATCACTACACCAATGGAGAAGTTGTTAAAGAAGGTTGAATGGTTCACGTAGTCAGAAGAATGTGATGCTACACTTAATACACTAAAAGGAAAAGTAGCAAGTTATACTCTCAGACAGAACTGAAAAACATGATGTATTTCGGCTACACATTTTCTCCTAACCTCATACATCAAGGGACAATTGTGAACACGGATTAATCACACACACATTTGTACAATCTAGATGACACCCAAAATCGTCCAATAGAGCGTACAAGTGAAGTTTTTCTAGTCGAAAACATTATTAAATACAAAAATCAAAATTTTCCAAAGGTTTCACTTATAAAGTTTACTTGCACGGCTCATCCATAGGCTGAAATTAGCGATCGTGCAATTGTTTCTTGGATAGTTGTGCCATCGAACAAAAGTCTGAGTTAGCAACTCGAGACCATTTTACACACTCTAAATTGGGATTCCCTGACATGTACCATTCAAGGACAGTTGATTTTGAAGTCGACTTAGAGATATGCAACCCCTAATGGATCCTCTTGTCGTACTCATAAGTCATTTTCTCATTAATGGAGAAAGAGAGGGAAGAGGAATTTAAAATTCTATATGAATAAGCCATTGGAAGACCAAAAACAAGAAGAAATAAAGCATTGTTATGTTGGAAAAATTTCTCCACGACAACCCAACATTTCATAAAGAAGAGGATTTCACCACTAAGAGAGTCTTCATGCCTCTTTGAGACAGAGAGGAAGCTTACAAGGAGATTGAAGAATAAAAATTCCTTATTGAGGATTTTTTAGCATCATTGCTCAAACAATTCTCTCTAAGTGTTTGGAATTTATCTATTGTATCTCTTCTACTTTCAACAGTCAATAAAGTGACCCCTTTTCCTAAATATTGTTGAATTGTTTGCTTCATTCAAATTTGTTCTTTGTGTTATCTAGCATAGTTTTTTAGTTTATGTTTGTGTATGCATTGCTTCCATTGTTTCAGTGCTTTGTTATTTATGTTGTCCACTAACAATAACCAACTGTCTGTTGACTCCTTGTAAGTAACAACCAACTCCAAGGGAATGTTTTTGGTACTCCATAGCAGCAAAAACACAACAACAATCAAATACTGGAGGAGAATTTACTTAAAATGAATTTTATGACTACTCTAAAGAACATGGAATAAGAAGGCACTTCTCAATAGCTAGGACTCCTAAAAAAATGGAGTTGTTGAAAGGAAGAACAAAATTGTGGAAGAGATGGCTAGAACTTTGTTGTGTGAATTCAAGCATTTTGGATACAAGTAATACATACAGTTGGTCACATTTTGAATAGAGGATAACTCAGAAGCAACAATAACAGAACACCTTATGAGCTATGGAAGGAAAGATGAACTAGTGTCAAGCATTTCAGAATATTTGGAAGCAAATGTTACATAAATAGGGATGACCATAAGTTAGGAAAGTTTGACTCCCAAATAGAATAAGGCATACTTATTGAGTACTCATGTAAAATCAAAGGATACAAGTGCTACAATCTTAGACCCAACAAGATAGTATAAAGAATCAATGTAAAAAATGGCGAAACAAACTTGCTAAAGACCAATAATGAGAGCAAAAAAACCACACATATTGGAAGAATAAAAAGAGTAAGAACCAAAGCAAGTGGAATAAAGAGAAGAAGAGGGACACCAGGAATAGTCATCAATATTTTCATATACCTTCCAGGACACTTATACCCTGGTATCAGAAGAATGATCCACCAAAACAAATCATTGGGGAGAAGAGTGCAGGAGTAGAAACCAAAAAAAGAAAACAAGCACAAACAACGGAGCAAGAGCATTTGTCACTATTGTTTACAATTGAACCAAGTAACTTTGAGAAAGATAGACATGATGAACATTGGATCAAGGACATGGAAGAAGAACTAAATCAAATTGATAAGAATGAGACATGGGAACTTGTTCCAAGACCAAGAACAAAAATGTAATCGGTACAAAATGGGTTTTCAAAAACAAACTAAATGAAGATGGAAAGGTGACCAAAACAAAGCAAGGTTAGTGTCCAAATGATATGCCCAAGTATAAGGAATAGACTTTGAAAAAAATTGCTCTAGTAGCCAGAATGTAAGCAATCAGAATGCTCTTGGCCTATGCATTCTCGAAAATAATCAAGGTGTATCCAATAGATGTAAAATAAACATTTCTTAATGGAAACTAGAAGAAGTATACATAGGAACGAGATTCAAGATTCCTATTATCAAAAGATGTCGATTGTGTTTGTAGATTGAAGAAGGTCAAGTATGGACTTAAGTAAGCCCTTAGAGCTTGGTACTCAAGATTGGACAAATATTTGCAACAACAAGGATTCAGAAAGGGAAATGTAGACAATAATCTCTACACTAAGGAAGATCAAGACAATATGATAACCATTAAGGTATACGTGGATGACATCAACTTTAGAAGTGATAATGATAGATTAAGTCAAAACTTTGCACAAGATATGAAAAATCAATTCAAAATGTCTTTGCTTGGGAAGTTGAATTTATTTTTTGGACTCCAGATATCTTAACTAGATGGAGACATTTTCATCTGTCAAACCAAGTACATCAAAGAAACGTTGAAGAAGTTCAAAACATAAGACTACAAACATGTGAGCACTCCTATGGTCACCAGATGCAAGTTGAGCAAAGAACTTGAACCCAAGGAAGTGGAGCAAAGACTCTATAGATCAATGATTGGTAGCTTGCTTTACGTGACAACTTGAAGATTAGGTATCATGCAAGTAGTTGGACAAGTTGCAAGATTTAAAGCAACATCGAAGGAAACTCATGTTCTAGCAATGAAAAGGATCTTTGAATATATCATAGGAACAATATACTTTGGGCTGTGGTATCCAAAAGTAAAGGAATTGACATTGGTGGCTTACACAGATGCATATTGGGTAGAAAGTAAAGATGGAATAAGAAGTACAAGTGGAGCAACCTTATACTTGGGAGACTGTTTAGTATCCTAGCTAAGCAAGAAGCAATATTTAGTATCCTTGCCTATAACAAAAGTATAATATATTGTAATAACTATTGATAGTTGGTTATCTTTGATGTCAACCCAAGCTGCACCAAGTGCCACTTAGATATTTGATGGCAAATTTGGCATGGAAAGTTGTGGTTCATGTCTCTTAATAAATCTAGTTAGATTCTTCTCGAAAAGATATTTCCAATGATATGTGGTACCCCCCACAGTTCTTTATGGTTTGAAAGTTATTTCATCTTAAGTTGAAGACCCATTTTTGTGCCCTAAAACCCCAAAGGGTAGTGACATGACACCTTATCATTAATTCACCTACGATTTTCAATATATGACAATAATTCTTGCCGCAATCTCATCATGTATAAGTTTAACTTTAAGAACCAAAGGCAATAAACTAATTATTGACTTCACAACCTTGGT
The DNA here is from genome assembly GCA_000404065.3 of Pinus taeda. Taxonomy (NCBI): domain Eukaryota; kingdom Viridiplantae; phylum Streptophyta; class Pinopsida; order Pinales; family Pinaceae; genus Pinus; species Pinus taeda. The sequence goes on from APFE030474943.1 coordinate 141,293, forward strand.
ACGACCAAATGCACTAAGCCAATCATTGGTTTGCTTGCTATTAACATCAAATTTAAGGCTTTTATTAATATTTATTAAGGGTATGTCACTAATAGAAATAATTTAAGTCAATAAGTATTAATAAAACTATAAGTGAATTATTAAAGTAACCCACCTACCTTAGAATAAAAGATAAATATTAAAAACAACTTAGAATAAAAGATACATATTAAAAAAATATTTAGCATTCTAAATATTATACTCCACAACATTTACTTAATAAAGTCTTCCCCAAAACCTCATCACTACTATAAACGTTTGCTCAGGGCTTAATATATTTCATCACAAGTAATTCTCTAACTTCTATTACCTTATGCCTATAAAAAGAGTACATACGTCTTCTACAAGTGTGCGGAAAGAATGAAATGAATAGTTAATGAAAACAATATCTCTGAAATTTTGATTACCCTTGAGCCACCAACACAACACTTCAACTGGGATAGGGTTTGTTTTTGTGGATCGTTCTTAATTGCAGGTTGCATAACAGGGTTTGATTTCAGTTTGTAATCAACAAATGAACATTATAAAGAATTAATAGATGTATAATAATACTCACATACTCTAAGATACTTCATTGCAGATATTTCATAAGGTTGAAGATAGCAAGGAGGATCGATGTCACATTTTCTAGGAATTTTTCAAATGTGACATCGATCCTCCTTGCATTTTTCTCTTGGTTGGTTCTAGATATTGTTAGGGATAAATTCGAGATTGTGTAAAATTGTTAAGATCTAATCTATGTCTAGTAGGACTATGTTAAGGTCTATCCTCGAGTTTTGGCACTAGGATTGAGTCCTTTGCTTCAAGGTTGATTAAGCATACAACAGGTCGTAAAAAAGGTACCACATCAGTACATCCTTACTACAAGGTAAGCTATGGCAACTCTGTTTATAATTTCTTTATTTTTGTTTTGATGTTTATTTACTTGCAGGTGTATTCATGGTAAGGTACATTCATTTGGGTTAGAATTATTATTTCTATTTTGGAAAGGGAGATTCACTTGGGTTTGTTACAGATACAAACTGTTGAGGGAACATCATTAGAAGACAAATAACCAAGCATTGAAGAATATCAAGAGCAGACCATCATTGCGAAGGGCAGCATCATTGAAGGACAAAATTGAAGAACCTCAAGTAGCTAAGCTTTGAAAAAGCAGTTCATCATCACTTTCGCAGTAAACTAAAATCATCATAATCAACAGCGTCAAGATTTGTATGCCTAGAAAAGAGAATATTTTTATAAATTAAAGTCAAGCATTGTCTGTCATTTTAATTGGGAAAGTCAACGTCATTGCCTAGAGTTGACGAGAGCAATTTGTTTGAGTCAAGGGTTCTTGATTGTTGGGACTAGGGTTTAGGTCTTAGTGTTGTTGGTCAAAAGATCATTAAAAATATTATTGTAATCTGGATCATTATCCCTAATATTGTAATCCACACTTTTTTTTTTCTTATTTAGTCTCTATAGGGTGGCAGGTTGGTGAATAAAGTCGCCTTCAGGTTGGGGCCTGTAAACACTTCAAGGTGGTAGGGTGGTGCTAGGGCGAGTTAGGGCTCGCTAGGGTATTCGGGCATCCTTTCAGCTGATTGCTGATAAAACGAGGGCATTGGGGTGTCCTTCCAATGGGAGCTTGAGAATAATGTTTGTCTAGAATTCTAGGAAGTTTTAACTTTCATTTCCATTGGGGCTGAGTATTAAGGAATTTATTAGAAAAGATTTTGTTTGTTTTTGACCCGGAGGTAATTTTCCACCTAAACAATCTTATGCCTACCATCTCTATCTTTTGCATTGTTGTTTATTGCTTTTACTGCATAATAATAATAATTGAAGATTAACTAATGCTTTTAAATATTAATAAAGTGTTAATTGCTAAGAAATATTGATTCACCCCCCACTCAGTATTTCCAACTATTGGTCTTGGAGGCTTCACCCAATGAACCTTGGACATATCACGTTCATTCATGGCGTAGTAAACAATACCCTTAGTTTGACTACATAATGGAAAATACCTCAAAAAATCACATTATTTAACCCCCTACCAATACAAACCCAATACACCTTCCTAATTTAAAAAACCCCTACTTTCATTATATATTGTAGTTATCTAGTTTTCATTAACTTTGAGCTCCATATTTTATACGTGCCAATATAAAAAAAACCCTTTACCCCCATTATATGCTAATGTAATTTTTTCCTCAATATATATCCCCCGATATGAATGCATGTGTTAAGGTATTTCTCCCCTAGTGAAACCCACATGCAATTGGTATCACAACTTGGTTCCTTCATTAGCAATTTAACAACTGGAAGGAGATCATGGAGTACATCAAGAATAGAGTTCCTCTATTTAATGGAGATAACTATGCACTATGGAGCGAAAGGATGCAGGTTCATTTAGTTGTGCAAGGATATGAAGTTTGGGAAATAGTTGAACAATGCTATAAAGCAAATGAACAAGGTAAGAAAAATGTCGAAAATGATGCCAAAGAAAAGGATCTCATTATAAGTGGACTTACTCAAACTGTCTATGTTAAAATATTCAGTTGTTAAACACCTAAGGTATTATGGGACAAGCTTCAAAACACACATGCAAGAGACTCGAAGGACAAGGAAGCAAAACTTCAAATTTACATAGTTCAATTTGAACAACTGAGGATGAAAGAAGATGAGAACATTTCAACTTACTTTCAATGTGTAGATGAAATAAAAAAATGCATTGGAAGTTGTTGGGGGCTTCATTTTTTAGGAATTAAGAAGTTTTGGCGATAATTTAGAGGGGTGATGACTAGTGGCAGAGATAGTCGTTGGAAAGCTACGGGAGAGACAATCGGGAAAGAGGAAGGAACTCACTAAAGACTATTAGTTGCGGAGGAATGATAGGAGGAGCAGCCACAAGTGAGTGGGAAAAGAACAATGACAGCTAAGGAATAGAAATAGTCGAGCAAGGAAGAAGGTGGGGGGCTCAATAAAGAACTGGTAGTCCAGGGTGGCGGTTAAAGATAAGGTAGGACAAGTGAAAATGTAGAAAGAAGAGAACACTGGGATGTGGTTGCAGAGGTAGGAGAGTCACTCTGTGTCTGTTATTTCATATGCTTTTGTACTAATCTGTCTTGAGAATCGATACCTGGGAAAAGAGATCCTTAAGCCTAATGTAATGATATTAATGCATAGACTAATGATAAATAATTCTTATTGGAACAATTGGGTATTAGTTGAATATTAATCTAGTTCATTATTTTATTTTTATATATGCATGTACTTAAGTAGCCTTTCCTTTACAAGCATGCATGACATGTTGATATCAAGCTTTTGTGTGGTATGATTTAGTGTTCTTTGATTCTTGCCTCTCTAATGTGATTACTCTCAATACTGGATTTCGATCCCCATCTAACTAAGGTCATGACATGCCTCGGGTAGACTCCTTACCCTTCTGGGTAAGGTGAAAATGTTGACATTGTGCTAGACTACAGTGGAGCTTTGTTAGCCCCTGTGCCTGAAACCAAGGTTTCAACCCTATTCTATTTTTGCGCCAACAAATGGTTTCGTTGTCAAGACTTTGAAATTTCAGAAATGGGTTTAGAATATGGTATCGAGGATCTTTAAGACAAAGTTGCAAAACTTGTGGCATGAGCAACTGGACCGATTTGTTTCTCAACAAGCTCAACCCCGTCGACGAAGTATAGGGAAGTTAAAGGAAGAGCGCCTATACTTGGAACTGGCTAGTGATCAATACGAGATCTTCTAGTACAAGTTTCTAGAATAGCTTTACAACTCGTTGTGGAAATTACAAGGGAAGGTTAGGGGAGATACTATCTAGTGGAAAAAACCCATCTCGTCCCGCGTGGACTCAAGCAGATCTTCTCGAGCTACATAGCCTTGATATATATCTGACGCAAGCTGCATCTTTTCTATGTACAAACCATGCTAGAGGGATACATTATTGAGTTCGTAGCAGAATGTCATCAATATTTTTCTGAAGTTGAAGTTGTGTTCAGGTTGGGATTGTGAGGGAATCTACTGAAGGAGATCCCTCTGTGGATTAAGGTTCTAATTGTGGAAGAGGGCTTGTTGGTGTTCCAGAACCCAAACATTGCAACTTAAACACCTAGTACTAGGGGAAGGACATAAAGGGAGGGATGTTACCAAGCGGGGAACTATGAGGATGTCACAAGAATGGATGTCGATGACTTTCAAAAGAATAGGGATCTGAGGGCGCAAAGGAGAGCTCAGATAGATAAGAAAAGGTGGGAGAGACCTCTACATGCAATTAAGAGGTAGCATAAAAGTTTACACCAAGTAGGAGCAGTGTGAAGAGATCTGGAAGAGGAAGAAAGTGTGGAAGAAGGTCCAATGGGAAGAGCAGAGACGACTACAACAACTGTGGGTCCAAAAGGTGACAGGGACCCACCCCCAGCAATAGAAATGGAAACATTGGATGGAATGGGCCACTTAGGCTTAGAGGAAGGCATGGATGATGACATGCACTTTTCTATAAGGAGATTATTTTTCGAAGATGATGCGTCCAAAGGACTTAACGATTCGCCTACCTGAAGCTCAGGTAGTATCTCCCCTAACCTTCCCTTGGTACTCTATCATAATCTTGATAAATTTTTATCTAAGTTAATCAAAACTACAAGAGTTCATAGTGTGCATGCTAATTACAAAGCTAATGCTAGTAGCAGTGGAACTAGTAATAGTGGTATGAATCTACAAGGGTCATTACAACCTAGGTTGCAGGGATTTGTACTCCTTTCACAAGGTCAGTCAAATATGGCGAGATCATTCACGAGGTATCTCGAGTTCTCTGGTAAAGGGAACGATGATGTAGAGCAGCATTGGTATTTGTGCGAAGCCATTTGGAGGGCCCATTAGACACCGAATGATGTAAAGTAATTGAATTCCAAACCAGTCCCAGAGAAAGAGCATTGAGATGGTTCATAAAGTGGTCAAAGCTACAATAGAATCCAACTGTAGATGATGTTAAGAGAGAATTTGTGTAAGAATTTAAGCTTCATCGAACCAATCAAAAAGGGTTATTAGAACTATGGGAGATAAAATAGTAGGAAGGAGAGACCGCATGGGAGATGATGCAAAGATTCAAGGATGCAATTGGAAAACTAACCTACCTGATAGATCCAAATAACCAATGGGATTGGTTTATCAAAGCATTATTAACTCTCACCCGTATGCCATTGACGCAACAAAAAATTGATACGTTGTAAGATGCTTTGGAGCAAGCAACTCAGATTGAACCTATGGCAGGATATCCACATGAGTATCTGGAGTGGGGGGATGGAGCAACACCTCATGATCCATCCATATTAGGTCTACAACATCATATTGCAAACTTGCCAGAGAAGTTGAAGGACCTGCAACCAACACGGGCGGCGTGATAAAATGTATGGTGTACAAATTGTTTAGTGGAAGGTCATGTTGTTATGGAATGCCCAATATTGCGGGGCCCAAATACTACATCTACACCGGTGGGATCACCTAGATCTACACTCGCTGCAGGAGTTGCGTAGATAGGGACACACAAATTATACACGGGGTGCAACCAATTTCATGCTTTCCCAAATCAGCAAGGTTCAACACAAATGGAGTATTGTGAGACATGCAGAGGATAAGGGAATCCCCCTCGTCCTTGTCCGATGCTACAAAAATACTCCAATGTTCCAAACAACAACTATTTTAAATTGTGTGCTTTAACAACTCATCATACTGATCAGTGTAGGGCACTAGATGCCTTAGCTAACCGGTTAGACAGATCAACCTTCTAAATCAACGAGAATCCTCGAAGAGGAGGAGGAGGAGGAACAAGGGGACGTAGGACAGGAGACAGAGGCCCAGTTCATTGTTATAGGGGAGCTAGGACAGGAGGCAGAGGCCCAGTTCATTGTTATAGGGGAGGTAGGACAGGAGGCAGAGGCCTAGTTCATTGTTATAATTGTGATCAAGAAGGGCATGTTGCATGAGATTGCCCACTACCTAGAAGACCATAGTGTTCTTAGTTTAAGGTCAAGACACATGCAACAAAGGACTGTCTAGAGTTCATTACAAAATGGGAAGAGCATAACTACTAGAGGAGAGAAAATTTGATTAATGCAGATCTCTCAAATATCAACATAGTCATATGTGGGGGCAAAAAGAATGGAGTTGATATAGGAGCCATGGAACAACCTAAGACTATAAGATCGTCTTCCCTAAAGCACTCATATGACCTTGAACAACAGAAGCGGTATTACAAGGAAGCCACATAGACTTTCAACAAATTGGCAGTAGGTGGAGGGCCGCAGAAGGAGCAGCCAAGATCCCTTAAAGCTAAGTATGAAAGTTATTATCATAGATGGGGTGGATGAGGGAGAAATCATCTTTGCAAACCTACCTGAAAGACACTCTGGGAGGATGCGGAGGAACAAGAAGAGAACGGGAAGGAAGTTAAGGATTGACACTTAGATTACGGGTTTCCAAATTAAGGAACCATGTTTGATCTATGCTCAGATGTCAACACTTTTCCAAGAAAGATGTGGGAAGCCCTGGGAAGGCCTAAGGTGATATTTTCACCAATCCAGCTGTGTATGGAAAATCAATATTGTATCGTTCCAGTCAGACAACTGGAAGACATGGAAGTCGATACAGTGGGGGTGAAGACCTACACGGAATTTGAAGTGATAGATATCATGGGGGACAAGGACCGACACCCAACGTTGCTTGGGATAAACTGAGCCTTTGAGAACTATGCCATAATTGATTTAAAGAAGGAACTTATGACTTTTGAAGTAGAAGGGGTTAGAGTGATCCAACTCCTAGATCTGTATCAAGAACCAAGGTTCACCGAACCGACAGATGGCAAGGAAGAACCAGAATTGTTGAACCATATGTATAGACTAATAGTGGGAAGAAGGGAGGATTAAATCAACCCAATGGTAGAAGGGTCCATCAGTTGGCGGAGCATTCAGAGTTTGGAGGTCGGCTCGGAAGCCACTTGGGATGATTGGCAACAGAGTGGATATGAAATCAACACTAGGCGTTGCACCAAAATCCATCGAATCCACTGGATTGGCAGTAAGGTACGAGACTTCGCTATTTTCAATGGTATATATTCAATCAATTATTTTATCAAAAGAGTTGACACAAATGTTCTTAAAGAACATAAAGTGCCTCTACTAAATGTCGCATTACAAGAAAGACCGACAAGGTGGTGGGGAGTTCATTGTAACTACCTCAGAGAATGGGAAAATATCAAAATAGCAATGGAAGTTAGATTTCGACAAGTAGGGGAATACCCTTAGGATCTTGTGAAGTACCGAGGGGACTCTGACCCTCGACAACATTTGCAAGAATGTAAGGATAGGTGGAACGGGGAAGGAGTTCCAAAGGAGTTGTGGGTGTTGGGTTGTGTTATATTCTTTCCATGTAGTTAATAGCAGGTTTGAAGGGCACCCGCCCCAAAAAATTTTGGTTTTGGACCCTATGTTAGGTTGGGCGGACCCACCTATGGTTTTGTGCATGATTTTCACATATGTTTTTTGGACGCGATGGTTTTCGATCCATGGTATTAGATGCGATGGTTTTCGGTCCATGGTATTGGATGCTTCAGCATGTATAAATATGTATTGTAACATTGAAAAGGAATATAATGAAAAATCAAGCTAGTAGTCCCGGTTTTGGGATTCAGGGGAAAATATCTGTGTATATGTGTTTTATGTGTTATGATATCGCATTGTTTACTTTCTGTGTTTTAGAATTCATATGCAGGTAATTTTTGTACGGGGTTAAAACCTACATGTGGTATTAGAGTTGTTTTGGCTTCAAGGGGACACCTTTGTTGCTGAGGGGTTTCGCTCGGGCCTGTGGTAGACCCTGTTCAGTGGGAGATCTGCAAGATCGCTTCTAGTGGTGAAAGAAGATGGTGAGCAGTGGAAAGATAGAGATTGAGAAATTTAATGGTAAGAGTTTTGCGTTGTGGAAACTCAAGATGGAGGATCTGTTGGTGGATAAAGACCAGTGGATCGCAGTAGATCCGGGTACTAAACCAATGAGAGTGTTCGATGAAGAATGGAAGAAGTTGGATCGGAAGGCAAAGAGCACAATACGATTGTGTGTCTCAGATTCAGTATTGTTGAATGTATCAGGGGAAGCTACGGCGAAGGCTTTATGGGACAAGTTAGGGTCTTTGTACCAATCTAAGTCTCTGGTGAATAAACTGTTCCTGCGGAAAAAGCTGTATAACCTGAGGATGAAAGATGGAGACTCGGTGACAGAGCATCTGAATGCGTTTAATACTGTGGTAAGTCAGTTACTATCTGTTGATATTAAAAATTCAGATGAAGATAAGTGCATCAGTTTGTTTTGTTCTCTACTAGATTCGTGGATAGTCTGGTTATTGCAATAGGTAGCAATGCAACTGCTTTGCAGTTTGATGAAATAGTCTCAGCCTTGCTGACGGAGGAGATGAGACGGAAAAATATGGTCAACCAGAATGGTGATGCCTTGTCTGTACGAGGACGGTCCCAGAACAGAAACAAAAATAAGTCATCGAGTGGGAGATCTAAATCTAGAGGGAGATCTAAATCTCCAGGAAAACCTACAAAGGTGGTGTGCTGGAAATGCGGAAAGGAAGGGCACTTCAGAAGGGAGTGTAAATCTAAAGCTCTGATAAAGGAAAGGGATCTGATGATGCTCCTTCTGCAGAGGTGAAAACCACCTCAGATGAAGGTGGGGATGTGTACTTGGCTTCTTCAAGTACACATGTAGATCATGAGGCATGGTTAATTGACTTAGGTGCATCC
>APFE030474943.1:153377-237683 GCA_000404065.3 Pinus taeda
AATACTACAGATGCATTGACAAAATCTGTGAGCTCTGAGAAGTTCTCTTGGTGTAGAGAGACAATGGGCATTTCAGGGTTGGGAAAATGGCTAAGCTCTCTTGTGGCCCCCTGTGGAAAGAAAACAACAAGTGAGAGAATGTAGGGTTGTGTTATATTATTTCCACGTAGTTAACAGGGGGTTTGAAGGGCACCCATAACCCCACTTTATGGGGTCCAGGGCGGACCTGTTAGCTCTGCTACATATTCTAATAATTTGATGATCAAATATAAGCTTGGCCGTATAGTTCATGCTCAAAAGAAACTCATAACGGTCACTTTCTCCTTCCCTTGCACCGCTCATTCTCCCTTCATCAGTCCTAAAAATGATTAATGCCTTTATCGGGTCCAGGTTTAATCGCTGCCGCAAATCGCATCTATGTGTGTATAAAGGACGCGCCCCTCGGCTTCCGCCGATGCGATATTGTGATGCAACCTGATCACAATCACACATCGCCATACATAAATACCCAAAACTACCAAAAACTAGATCCGATGACTCCCGTCATGCCCGATAAGGCAACTTGCCTGATTACCCCTCCATCATCCGATCAGCCCCATCGCGATCAGACGGCGTCTGCTCTCCCCATGCCCGTGAAGTAATGCCACTTTAACACGCGATGGAGGGTGGTTTCCCCTTCCCTCCACCGCCACGTGTCACATTACGAATGGTATCGCACACCGCACCCTTTTACCACCGAACTCCCCAACGCGATGCGATCAATACCACTTACCACCCGTTCGTGCCTGCCAACCTTTGTACACTTCTGTCGCTCGACGACCATCGAATCTGCCCACCCGAGATCCAATGGCCCCGATCATTCCGCTCCTGCTTCTTCCAATATCCCCTGGCAAGCCATCTCCACCGCCTATCCTCTCGATCCGACGACCGACCTTGCTCCCTCATCCAGCTCGTCCATCCACCACGCAATCCTCGTCCCTTGACTGTTCCATGCACCTAAAGTACGAAAGTAATTGGCTCACCAGTACCAGTTGCAGTGGCTCCTCAACAACCACATTTAACATACAACATGGCCAAGGAGGAAAAGGACAGAGCTCGAGTGTGTAACTGCATTTAGCAGTTATGGAACTTCATGAATACGAACACCCCAGCTGCCTGAGAAGACAACAGAGCACCCGAGAAGATCCGATTCACCCACTGAGACAAGTAAACGCACTCAGAGACTCCATCAGGCAGTGAAATGCAGCTGGTGGTCAACTATGACCCCTCCATACCCAGAACGTCCGAGTGCCTTTGTAATGAAACTCTATTTATACCCACAAACAAGATGTAATCAGGGTTGATGGTTGTCATTTTGATGTAAGGTTCAACTTCTGGAGACTGTAACTACTTTGATACTTGTAGCATCCTGTCTTCATTTTCAGCTAATACAAGCTTCTTTTGTTGTTAATTGCTCACTTTGCATTTCTAAACTCTTGATGTTTAGCATTAGAGTAGCTGTCATCCTACCTCTGTGTTAAAATCTTGTATGTATCAGTGAATGAGTTATTCATGTTTCTTTTCCACTAGTGCCAGAGAGTTATCATCCTGTCTGTGCATTAGGGAATTAGATTTGTAGACTTCTTAACTGGTTGCAACCGGCCATCACAGGGTCCTGTGTATCTGTTGGTGTGGTCAGTATTCTCCATATTCACCCAATCCTTAAACTGTGAGTAATTGGTGGTCTAAAGCCTTGTAGTCTGGGTGTGTTCACGCATGTCTGGGGTCAAGCAAAGTAGGAGTGATTATCTGGCTTGAACAAGCATCATTCCTTCCATTCATCCATTTGCAACAATAAGTTGAATTTGTAATGTTCCCAAGCATCTCCGAGATACAACCTAGGAGAGTTTCTTGGGGTGATAACATTAATTGGTGTCGTTGCCGGGGAGAGGAGATTGAAGGTCAGCTTCCCTGGGAGAACGACACAGTTTCAGCTTTGATGATAGACAAAGTTTGGACACATTTCTGGTTGTAATCATCTATCTGGTGACTCTACTAGAGGACCAACCTTTGGCGACTCCACATTACAGTTCTGGCTCAGTTCGTGAGGCATACCCAGAGAAATCCTCAGAAATCACGAGCTGACCCAGTGCCTGACCCTGAGAAGATTGTCAAGCAGTGGAAAACATCACAGAAAGGAGCATCAGGATCAGGTAAGCCCAAAAAATCTTATGAATCTCTGCAAGAAAGGCTTGTAGCCGAACATGTATAGTTTGAAGATATAGAGCCTAGCATTGTTAGTGAAGAAATACCCTCAAAGATTCATAAAGCACCTTGTTCATTTAGTTCCCCTTTGGATCTTAGTCCAAATAAAGCTTCCCATACAGTCCATTATACTCCTTTGTCTCTGTCATCTATTTCATTGTTTCCTACTATTCAATCTGCCAATATCCTTCCACCTACCCCAGTCATGGCAGGCCAACAAGCTCCCACAAAGATGGAAAGAATCATAGCTGCTAGGTGTGGGCCCTTGGTCTTGCCTGTTCCTTTGAATGCCATGCCTGCAGGAGAGTATCAGAAATATATGCCTAAGTTCACTGGTACAGAGGGAGTAACAACTGAAGAACACCTTGAATCTTTTTATAGTTATGCTGATAACCTGGATATTAGTGAAGATGATGTGTGGATGAGAGTGTTTGTCCAGACCCTTGATGGAGAGGCTAGAAAATGGTTCAGAGAATTGACTCCTAGGTCTATAATGGATATTGAAGCGTTAGATGATGTATTTCTGAAACATTGAGGAGATAAAAAAGACTTGCTATATTACCATACTGAGTTTGGTAACCTAAAGAGGGAAAATGGGGAATCATTGCTAGAGTTTAATAAAAGATTTAATCGTATGTATAGTGAGATACTCGCTGAAGTAAAGCCTACCCCCACCTCTGCCAATGCTTTTGACTCTGATTTCTGCTTGCTTTTAAGAGAAAGAGATGTGCCACTCTGGCTAAAATGCAAGATGCGGCCCTAGAGGTGGAAACTAATATTATGGCTATAGAAAAGCCCAAGAGTCGTGCTGATAAAAGGAGGCAGAGAGGTGAGGCTTCTTCTTCCTCTGCTTCATCTTCAGAACCCAAATTAGATAAAATGACTAGGATGATAGAATCATTGGCTGCTGAGATATCTAAGCTGAAGGTTGAGCAGAGCTAAGGAAAAGCAAGGTTTCCCAACACATTTGCTCCAAGAAATCGAAATCCATTTAGAAGAGCAAATGAACAGTTGCAGATCATTCAGAGGGGTAAAGAGGCGAATGAAGAACAAAAGGTTAAGACTCCTTTCCAAAACGTAGTCATGGAAGAGGAGCAGTTTGAAGAGGAGGATGAGATTCATTGCATGGAAGATAAAGGCAGTACTATCTTTTTGACATTTGCTGCCTATGAAGAATCATTGCTGCAAGACCAAACTAGTCGAAAGTGGGACAAAGAGGTTGTTCTGCAAACTGATGAACAACAAAGATACAATCTGAGGTCAAGAGCAAACAACGTCAAGGAGAATCCTGCCCAAAAAGTTGTTGTCCCGACAGAGCAATAGAATATCAGACAGAAAAGACTAGCAGCTGATCCAGTCAACCTCAAAGCACCAGCTCAAGAGGTAAGAGGTCCTGACAAGTCACTTTCCCCTTTCAGCTTTGAATCAGAAGTCCAGAAGTTAAAAATATATGTGCCTCTGACAGAACTTGTAAAGAGTGAAGTTTTTAGAAAGCCTATCCTTGATGCTCTTGAGTTGAAAGCCATACAAGCCCCCACCGACTATTTGCAAGATGACAAGGCTGCAATTGTGCTTAGCCCCATGAATGTGCCCGCTGATGATAATTCCCCATCATTTTATGTCTCCTTGACCATTCATGATACCATAATTTCCTGCTAGACACAGGGGCAAGCCACAATCTGATGCCCAAAGCTGTCATGGAAGAGTTAGGCCTTGATATCACCAGACCGTATCATGATTTATTTTTCTTTGATTCAAGAAAGGTCAAATGTCCGGGATTGATCAAAGATTTAGCTATTACCCTAACTCAGCTGCCCATGAAGAGCATGGTGATGGACATTGTGGTGGCAGATGTCCCTCCTAAGTTTGGCATGCTGCTATCTAGAGGGTGGATTAAGAGACTAGGTGGGACATTACAAAATGATTTATCTTATGCCACTGTCCCAGTTTTTGGAGGGGAAAGCAGGAGATTGTACAGAGAAGCACAGCTGGCCTACATCATCAGTGATGAGAAGAATCCTTCTAATCATCCCATATATGCTGTGGACAGTGATTTTGGTGCATGTGTCCGCCAAATTGAAGAATCCCAGAAGGCCTCAATGCAAATCAAGAAACCAGTGAATCATGCTAAAGGAGAGCAAGGAAGTCTGGTTTGGGAGATGTTCTTTGATGGAGCATGTTCAAGGGAGACTACAGGAGCAGGGGTGGTGCTGATTTCTCCAAAACAAGAAAGCACACATCTGTCTTTTAAGTTAGCTTTCCAAGTCACCAACAATATAGCAGAGTATGAGGCCCTGATATTGGGCCTTAACGCAACAAAGGACAGAGGATTCAAGAACATAAAGGTGCTTTGAGATGCTGATCTTATCATTCAGCAAGTGAACAAAACATTTCAAGCAAAGCACCCAAGGTTGAAAGCATACAGAGATGAGGTATGGAGACTCAAAGATTCTTTCGATAATTTTTGTATCTCATACATCCCTAGAGTCAAAAATCAGCTTGTTGATTCCCTTGCTATTTTTGCTAGCATATTTACCCCTCCCATACCTCCCAGACTAATTTATGAGGTTCATATGAAATATAAACCATCCTTGCCTGACAATGTCCAGCATTGGAAAGTTTTTGAAGATGATGATGAAGTGAATAGGTTTCTTTAAGTCATTGATGAATTCTTTGAAATGCACATTGACCAAGAGAATGAAGCCTTGGAAGAAAGTTCCCAGCCCGGCATAGAAACAAAATTGGTAAAGATAGCATTGTCCAACTGCCCAACAATTAGATACCTAAAGGCCTAGTTCCTTTAGAAAAGTTGTTTGACCAGAATGATGTGCCTTATAAGGTTGCCCAAAAAGAAGATCAGTCTATAGTCTGTAAGTATAACATAGGGAGTCCAAATCATCCAAGATATATAAATTTGTCCACCCATCTATCTGCTGCCCAGAGTTCTGAATACTGCAATCTAATGAAGCAATTTGCTGATGTCTTTGCCAGGGAATATAGTGACCTGAAAACATATGACAAAAAGATCATCCAGCATAAAATTCCTTTAGAGAAAGACACCATCCCTTTCAAGCAGAAGCTGATACCAATAAAACCTTTGCTCCTCCCTCTAATTGAAAAAGAAATCAAGAAGTTATTAGCTGCCAAAATCATAGTCCCTCTCAGATATTCAAAGTGGGTAGCCAACCTAGTAGTGGTAAGGAAGAAAAGTGGGGAAATCAGGCTTTGCGTTGATTTCAGAAACTTAAACAAATGCTCTAAGAAAGACAACTATCCCCTACCTAACATGGAGCATTTGTTGCAGAAGGTCTCAGGAACCAAAGTGATGTCTTTCCTGGTTGGATTTTCAGGATATAATCAAGTTGTCGTACACCCAGATGACCAAGAGAAGACTGCATTCGCCACTCCTTGGGGCACTTTTATGTATTCCAAGATGATTTTTGGGTTGATGAATGATGGAGCCACCTTTCAGAGAGCTATGGATATAACCTTTGTGGAAGAGAAGGATAAGTTTGTCCTTATCTACCTAGATGATATAGCATTGTACTCCAGCAGCCATCATGACCATTTGCAGCATTTGAAGAAAGTGTTCGTGAAGTGTAGAAGGTTTGGGATTTCAGTGAATCCTAAAAAGTCACAGTTTGCTTTAGAAGAAGGCAAGTTGTTAGGACATGTCGTTTCTGTTGCAGGTGTTAGAATTGACCCAGAAAGAGTAAGAGCAATACAGACCTTGTCTGTCCCGAGATCAAAGAAGGATGTCCAGCCTTTCTGGGCAAGATAAATTTTGTAAGGAGGTTTATTCCCAACTTTGCAGAACTTGTAAAGCACATTACCTCCATGTTGAAAAAGGGGTTAGAAATCAAATGGACTGATGTAGCAAGGAAATCCTTTGAGTCCATTAAGAAAGCTATTATGGAAGCTCCTACTTTAAGTAGTCCAGATTACAGCAAGGAGTTCCATATATTTTCATTCGCCTCAGATGACACCCTTGCAGCAGTTTTATTGGAAGCAGATGAGAAAGGTTCAGAGCATCCAGTGGCATTTTTCAGCAAAACCTTAAGGGATGTTGAGCTGAGGTATGATATCATTGAGAAACAAGCATATGCTCTTATAAAGTCCTTGAAAGCTTTCAGAATCTACATTCGACATTCCAGGGTAATTGTATATGTGCCCTCTGCTTCAATAAAATATGTCCTAACATAGCCAGATGCTGATGGGAGAAGGGCTAAATGGATTGCAAAGCTTATTGAATTTAACATAGAATTGAAGCCCACCAAACTTGTCAAAGGTCAGGACCTTACTAGATTAATGGCTGAAGATAATTGCAGGATGTTGGGCATAAATCTCATAAGCACAATTTCAGAGAAGGGTTAGATCGAAAAAGAAGCAGCTGAACTAGGGAAAAATTAGTCATTGGCAGAAAATCTAGCTTCTTGTGATTGGTATTCTACAACAGCTCAATTTTTGTTGAAGCTAGAAATCCCTACGGGTCTTAGTTCAAGCCAAGCCAGAACTGTTAAACTCAAGGCAGCTAGATATTGCATTCATGAAAATCTGCTCTACTGGAGGGACCCCTCTGGGATTCTTTTGAGGTGTTTAGACAAAGAACAATCCATGGAAGTGATGCATCAGTTTCATTCCAGCCTATGTGGAGGGCATCATTATTGGAAAACTACAACTCACAAGATCCTCAGAGCTGGGTACTATTGGCCCACCTTATTTTATGATGTCTTCTTATTTGTTAAATCTTGTGATAGGTGCCAAAGATTTCAAGGGAAGCAACAATTGAAGTCCCTGCCCCTAAAGCCCGTATATGTTAGTGGCCCTTTCCAGTAGTGAGGCTTGGATTTCATTGGAGAAATCAATCCACATTCCAGTGGCCAACACAGATGGATCTTAGTTGCCATTGATTATTTCACTAAATGGATTGAAGCAATCCCTACTAGAAAGGTTGATCACCATGTGGTCATAAGATTCTTGACAGAGAATATATTCACTAGATTTGGTTGTCCACATAAATTAGTCACATACAATGCAGCAGCCTTTAAGGCAAAAGAATTGGTGGACATGTGTGATTTAATGGGCATTAAGCTGGTTCATTCCACCTCATACTATCCTCAAGGCAATGGTCTAGCAGAATCTTCCAACAAAAGCCTAATAAGGATAATTAAAAAGCTGTTGGAAGATAACAAAAAGAATTGGGATTCTAAGCTCAGGTATGCATTGTGGGCTGACAGAGTAACCACTAAGAAATCGACAGGGAATTCTCCATTCAAGTTGGTATATGGCACTAAGGCTGTGTTCCCAGTTCAGTTAACTCTCCCTGTGGCAAAGTTCCTGCAAGAAGAGTAGAATGAGGGAGAAGACATGGCAAAAAGGATCACTGGTTTAACAGAAGTACATTAAACCAGAGAACAACTGGTTGAAAGGTCTGTGGCACATCAGAAGAAGATCAAGGAAGCCTTTGACAGAAGGACAAAAACAGATAATTTTCAGGTTGGAGATTTGGTTCTGAAGTGGGATGCACTGAAAGAAAAGAAAGGCAACCATGGGAAGTTTGATGCTTTATGGACAGGGCCTTTTATCATTTCTCAGATCCAAGGGAACAATACTTTCATACTACAAAGTATGGGAGAAGAGACAGCTTTTGATGGCCCAGTTAATGGGCGATTTTTGAAAAAAATATGTTTTTTAAGGCTTTCAGGCCTTAAAGTTGTAAATATACCATTTTTATCAGTTTAGTGTAGGCTCAGTTAGACTCCATGCCCAATGGAACACTAGGGAATTTTGTTAATTCGGTTTTCACAGGAAAGGCAACGGTCTGCAGTTCTTGAAGACCTCACAAGGAGGATCTCATCCCCAGAAGGAGCTAGTGTTAGCTCTGCTACCTATTCTGATAATTTGAGGATAAAATATAAGCTTGGCCGTATAGTTCATGCTCAAAAGAAACTCATGACGGTCACTTTCTCATTCCCTTGCACTGCTTATTCTCCCTTCATCAGTCCTAAAAACGATTAATGCCTTTATCGGGTCTAGGTTTAATCGCTGTCACAAATCGCATCCATGTGTGTATAAAGGTCGCGCCCCTCAGCTTCCGCAGATGCGATATTGCGATGCGATCTGATCGCAATCACACATCACCATACGTAAATACCCAAAACTACCGAAAACCCGATCCGACGACTCTCGTCACGCCCGATAAGGCAACTCGCCCGATTACTCCTCCGTCATCCAATCAGCCCCATTGCGATTGGACGGCGTCCGCTCTCCCTGCGCCCGTGAAGTAGCGCTGCTTTAACGCACGATGGAGGGTGGTTTTCCCCTTCCCTCCACCGCCACGTGTCACATTACGAATGGTATTGCACATTGCACCCTTTTACCACCAAACTTCCCAACGTAGTGCGATCAATACCGCTTACCACCCATTCGCTCCTGCAAACCTTCATACGCTTCCACTGCCCAACGACCGTTGGATCTGCCCGGCCGAGATCCAACGGCCCCCGATCATTCTACTCCCACTTCTTCCGATATCCCTCGCCAAGCCATCTCCACCGTCTATCCTCTCGATTCGATGACCGACCTTGCTCCCTCATCCAGCTCGTCCATTTGCCACGCAATCCCCGTCCCTTGACTGTTCCGTGCACCTAAAGGACGAAAGTAATCGGCTCACTAGTACCAGTTGCAGTGGCTCCTCAACAACCACATTTAACAGACAACATGGCCAAGGAGGAAAAGGACAGAGCTCGAGCGTGTAACTGCATTTAGCAGTTATGGAACTTCATGAATACGAGCACCCCAGCTGCCTGAGAAGACAACGGAGCACCCGAGAAGATCTGATTCACCCACTGAGACAAGTAAACGCACTCAGAGACTCCATCAGGCAGTTAAATGCAGTTGGTGGTCAATTATGACCCCTCCATACCCAGAACGGTTGAGTGCCTTTGTAATGAAACTCTATTTATACCCACAAACAAGATGTAATCAGGGTTGATGGTTTTCGTTTTGATGTAAGGTTCAACTTTTGGAGACTGTAACTACTTTGATACTTGTAGTGTCCCGTCTTCATTTTCAGCTAATACAAGTTTCTTTTGTTGTCAATTGCTCACTTTACATTTCTAAACTCTTGATGTTTAGCATTAGAGTCGTTGTCATCCTACCTCTGTGTTAAAATCGTGTATGTATCAGTGAATGATTTATTCAGGTTTCTTTTCCACTAGTGCCAGAGAGCTGTCATCCTATCTGTGCATTAGGGAATTAGATTTGCAGACTTCTTAACTGGTTGCAGCCGGCCATCACAAGGTCCTGTGCATCTGCTGGTGTGGTCAGTATTCTCCATATTCACCCAATCCTTAAACTGTGAGTAATTAGTGGTCTAAAGCCTTGTAGTCTAGGGGTGTTCACGCATATCCGGAGTCAAGCAAAGTAGGAGTGGTTATCTAGCTTGAACAAGCATCATTCCTTCCATTCATCCATTTGCAACAATAAGTTGAATTTGTAATGTTCCCGAGCATCTCCGAGATACAACCTAGGAGAGTTTCTTGGGGTGATAACAGGACCCACCTATGGTTTTGTGCATGATTTTCACACAAGTTTTTTGGACGCGATGGTTTTCGGTCCATGGTATTGGACGTGATGGTTTTCGGTCCATGGTATTGGATGCTTCGGCATGTATAAATATGTATTGTAACATTGAAAGGAACATAATGAAAAATCAAGCTGGTAGTCCCAGTTTGGGATATAGGGGAAAATCTCTGTGTATATGTCTTTTATGTGTTATGGTCTCGCATTGTTTATTTTCTGTGTGTTTAGAATTCGTATGCAGGTAATTTTTGTACGAGGTTAAAACCTACAATGGGTGCATGGTTTTATACACACCTTGGGGACCTTTCCAAAAGCATGGTACATACAGGAAGAAATAAGGAGACATAATAGAGATTGGGATCGCCTGGCTTATAAGCTTGTCAACAATTTTTCCTTCTCAGACAATGACAAAAGGTTGACTGAGGCGTTGCAGGATGTCAAGCAAGTTTTGCTTACAACGGGCCAGCTAATGGAGGAATGCATAGATAAAAAAACTCTAGATCATCTATATGAGTTTGAATATCATAAGGTCGTAGCCTGTGGGAAAGTGGACAAAGGACCAAAGGAAGATGATCTGGAGGAATTACGACATCTGACATTCAATGAAATTGAAGGGGAACGAGACATCAAGGATGGACCTGCGATTGATGCACCACACCTACTCCCCTTGAAGTTGCAAAAACATAACATTGGGACTAATGACAAGCCGAAGTTGGCCTCGATTAGAGATTACTGGGATGGGGAATCTACAAAGGAGATCTTTGATCTCTTTAGAGAATATGAAGATTTGTTCCCCTCGTCTCTTGCGGAATTGAAGGGAATTAAGAGGGAGTTAGTGGAGAAGAAGATCATGCTTAAACTAGATGCAAAGCCAGTAAAGCATCGACCATATTGACTGAACCGAGAGTTAAGGAAAAAGTGGAAAACTAGATAGATAATATGTTAGCAGTAGGGCTTATAGTCATAGTTGATCAAGCAGAGTGAGTAAGTCTGATCATTATATAGAACAAGAAGGATGTTACAAAGATAAGGGTTTGTGTAGACTAACGCAGTTTAAACGATGCTTGTGTTCATGATCCTTTTCCTACTCCGTTTAGTGATGAAGTCTTAGATAATGTGGTTGGGAATGAAGCTTATTCTTTTACAGATGGATTCTCTTGTTATCACCAAGTTAGGATCACAGAGGAGGATAAGAAGAAAACCACATTTACCACAGGGGGATCCTATGTATATCATGTTATGCCATTCAGACTTAAGAATGCGCCTACGGTGTTCTCAACGATTATGATTGTTGCCTTTAGATATTATATCCACAACTTAGAAGTTTATATGGATGATTAGAAAGTCTATATTTTGTTGAAGAAACACCCCAGTTTGCTCATAATCATGTTCGATCGATGACAACTGCGGATCTCATCAAACTTGAAGAAGTGCATTTGTTGTCCCATTTGGCATGCTTTTGGGCCATATAGTATGCAAGGAAGGAGTGCGTGTAGACCCTGGTAAGGTTGCAGCAATCGTGAACATTGACCCACCCACAAATGTAAAACAACTCAGATCCACCTTTGGCCACACAGGGTACTACAGGAGGTTTATCCACAACTATGCCTCAATCACTGCACCAATGGATAAGTTGTTAAAGAAGGTTGAACAATTCACATGATCAGAAGAATGTGATGTTGCACTTAATATACTAAAAGAAAAACTAGCAAGTGCACCAATCTCGATCTACCCAGATTGGAACAAGCATTTCCATGTCCACATTGATGCCTCAGGCATTACTTTGGGAGAAATTTTGGCTCAACTGGGGGAAGGGAACCTCGACGACCCTATTTATTTTTCTAGCAAAAAATTATCTACAACAGAGAAAAACTATACCACAATTGAGCGTGAGGCACTTGTGATGGTATACTTGCTTCAAAAGTTCCAACATTACTCTTCAGAGGTTCGTTCAAGTTTTTCACTAATCATTATGCTTTAAAGTATTTAGTGAACAAACCCATACTTGAAGGTAGAATTTGCAGATGGTTTTTGTTATTCCAAGAATTCACATTTGAAGTCATTTTTAAGCCTGGCTGACTAAATGTGGGGCCCGATCACCTTTTGTAGCTAGAGTAAGGTGAAAGTGGAGGATCCCTTGATGATCAACTATCAAACACCAATCTATATTGAATTGAAGCAGTACCAGCTTATTTGGAGGATATAATAGCCTTTCTAGCTACAAGTAAATGTTCGGAAGAATACACAATAACACAATGGAACCATATAGTCATCTGAGCTACATATTATTAATTGATTGCGGGACAACTATACAAATTGGGCCTTGATCATGTGTTATGTAGATGTGTCCTCAACCACGAGAGACATGATATATTATGGGAGTGTCATTCAGGGGTTGCGAGAGGCCATGTTGGTGGAAAAACCGCTGCAAGGAAAGTATTACAGGTAGGGTTATGGTGGCTGACGATTTTCAGGGATGCGAAGGAATATGCTAGAAGTTGTGACATTTTCCAAAGGGTTGGGAGACCATCACATCAAGATGAATTGCCATTGTGACCAATACGCACATTGCAGATCTTTGAGAAATGGGTAGTCGACTTTATAGGAGCTATCAATCCGTCGACATGCCACTCCCATGACAGATATATCATCACCGCCACAAAGTACCTTACCAGATGGGGAGAGGCCGCATCGATTAAGCACTGTGTTGTGGATATTTCCCGCTCTATTCATTTTTGAGAACATCATATCCAGATTTGGGTGCCCCCAGAGTCTCACTAGTCATCAGGGAACCCATTTTATAAATGAGGCAATTGCCTCATTAGTTCATAACTTCATGATACAACACCATAGGAGCAGATTGTACCACCCTCGAGCAAATGGCACAGTGGAAGACTTTGATAAGATCTTGGAAAAGGGTTTGACCAAGGTATGCTCAACCAACAAGGATGATTTGGGATGAGCGGGTGTCAAAGACTTTGTGGGCATATCACATAATTGTTAAACGTTTACACAAGCATACGCCTTTCTAGCTTGTATATGGGTGGGAGGTTGTGGTTCCCATCGAATTTGTTGTTCCCAACTTGTTCATTGCACATGCCACTCATATGACAAAGGAAGGGTCAATTCTAAAAAGGTTGGAGGAACTTTCGGAAGTAGATGAGGCTAGGTTCATGGAAGATTTCCATCAAATAGTAAAAAAGCAGATGCAAAAGACATGGCATGAAAGGTGCATTAAGCGGAAACCATTCACGGTAGGAGGACATGTTCTGTTTATGATATCAAATTCTTGAAGTTTCCAGGGAAGCTACAGATGCATTGGTTGGGGCCCTTCATTGTTGCGGAAGTCAAGGAGTCAGGAGTTGTTAAGCGAGCGCAACTGCATGGTGCATTACTACCAAGATGGGTGAATGGTGCACTCTTAAAACCTTCCGGAGATCATACAATGTTACTCAAAATTGATTGCATCTCTGAAAGGAGACGATAGGTAGAATTAGGTAAGAGTCAGTTAGTTTGGTCAATCATTAGTTGCACAATCCCTCTGGTTAGTTAGTTATTTCAATCTAGTTAGTCCAGAATAAATCTCTCGCCAGGTCTCTTCCAATTGCAGATGTTTTTTCACCACACCGCAATTGCTTGTGGTCGGGGGAGAGTCACACATGTTACGCATCATTTCCGTAATAATTAGGCAATAATTTCCAGCGTTAGCTTGAATTTCTGTTAAATATTTCCTATTATATCCATAATCAATTCCTAAGCGTCTTCCGTCACAATACCATAATTACCCATCAACTCCACCTTTCCTTTTTAAGTTTTGTGTCATCTGAGTCAGGTCCATTTAAGCTAAAGACAGTGTTAACACAATTAAAAACTCATATGGAAAGTTATCGTAGTAATTAGTTAGGAGGTATCATTGGAAACGTTGTGTCGAGCTTTTGTACTTAATCTGCATGGCAATGCCAAATTCTTCAGAGTCTGAAGCCAAGGTGGTAGAATTTCTAAGTATGCAGTATGTTCCCAATTTCCTTTGTCCCAAGCTCAGGTCTAAGCCCCCTATGTCTCGTGACTATCAACGTCGTTCCAAGATGACGAGGACTGTGATATTTTTTCCAGAGTTTGAATTTGATGAAAGAATTGTGAAGACAGAGCCAATCTATGGAAAATATGATAAAGCAGTGTTGGTTGATAAAGACCTCTCGAACTCTTTCTAATTTTTGGCCCTAAAGCGTGAAGTCTATACTGAACCAGTGATGAAGGATGATGAAAGCATATCCATCAAAGTCACAAATAATTTCAAAGGAATCCAACAACCAACATTACTTAATTTGAGGAGTATGCTTATGTTAGGAATGACTAGGGCCGCCATGTAGCGCACGAAGCTACTTATTAGCAAAATGCATGGAGGAATGCTCTGGCTTGATAAAGAACATTCAATTCATGTAGTTGGCATCCAAAGGCTCACAGGCTTATCAACGGTTAGAAATGTTGTATCAACTGTATTCCAGACAATCTCCAAGCAGGTGAAGAAGACTGGAAATGTCAATTATTACAACATGTATGTCACCCAAAGAGGAGGTAAGGGAGCTCTCATAGAGCCAATCAACACCCCAATGTGAAGTTCTCATGTTATATCATTTCAGGGAAGCTCATGCGCCATTTCTCCAGGAATGAGTGCACACTTGATACAATTTCAATTTCGGAGCACTACGTAGAGGGCGCATAGCTGAACTGGTGCAACTTCCTACTCCAATAACTGTTCGAGGCTTGCGAGGACGTCTACAAGAGAGCGAACCACTTCATTTACGAATAGATTGTAGTTGATCATGGCTATGTGGAAATGGTGCCCACCGGAGGGTTGAGAGTTGGCTCCTATCATAGAAGACCAACCTCTTGCCCTCAGGTACACACATTGGCGAACCTTGGAGGACCCAAGTAGCAGGGAAATTAATGAGGCTTCCTTTATCATATGGTACAAGAAAATGTTGGAAGTCGTCAAGGCTACAAAAGGGGTCCTGAAGTTGTTGCTCGATGATTATTCGTCAAAAATATGGGTTGGTATTAATCACGACAATGCTTGGATGAGGCCAAATTGTGTACATTCTCACACATTTCATATGAGACTTCAAAAGTTTATGTTGACTGTAGAGGTGTTCCATACAGAGGTCATCTCGTGGTCAGGCATTGCGAGGGAGGTTTGCGAGGGAAAGCATATATATTTCTTTGAAGGGATGGTGCCCTAGCCACTACCCCAAGAGATACATGTGGATTAAGTAAAGTGGTTCGCTGAAGAAGAGCTGCATCTTGTCGTCAAGAAACTTTAGAAACAAATGCACTCTCTGAAGGAAACCATCCCCAAGATCAAAGTCTCAGTAGCTTCCTTCCCGACTTTTGCTAAATTTCAAGGTTAAAGACAACACGAGTATGTGGTTATTACTCCTCTAGTTGTTGCACTTCTAGTTGTAGGGCCCCATTCCTAATCTAAACCATAAATCACAAAGTCTCGTGGTTCAAAAGCTACAAAATCTCCAGGTGGGTCTAAAAAGTAGAAAACAACCCCCACGAGCCAAATTGTTGATCTTACTCTTAAAGAACCCCAATCACAAACAACATCACCCATTGTTGAAGAAATTCCACCCTCCACCTCAGTTGTGTCACCTAGTTCGCACAATCCATCGATGCGCACAACTTCCACATTTGCCACCATTTCAAATACCATACCTTTTGTAACATTGTTGGGAATGGAAATGGACATGTAGGTCGATTCTATTATCGAGTCCATCACGACAGTTATCGACATAGAAGTCGCCCCCACATCCAGGCTATCTTTATTGTTGGAGTCGGGTCCACTAATGGCCACTGGACTGATAATTACCTAACCCCTCACCACTACCATCCATCTGGTATCATTACCCCTTCATCCCATTCCTTTAATTACACCCCTTCCCGTTTCCATCTACACCAATCCACCATTGGCCGAACTTTTACAGCAGGCTACATCACCCCATGGACATTCAGAGAAGTTCGTCGCTAGTGGGAATCCTCTGCAAAGTCGGTTTCTGAAACCCTCCACCATGGGACAAGATGATCTTTAGGGCTGGTCCTCAGCCCAATTGTTTAATTTCATTCAGCTAGCTGCACGTCGAGCAGAGGCGTTGCATAATGATTTGATGGCCAAGCACAAATAACAACAACAACAACAACAACAACAACATATTATTGCACTTACAATAGAATGTGATCAACTGCACTAGGAAAAGAAACATCTTTAGGGTCAGTTCGAACAGATAACATAAAAATTCTAGGTACTATGGCCATCAGTGTCTGATGTCGTGTCTAATGCCCCAAATGACTTCTCAACTTGCACACTGGTCGAATGTTGCGACCACATCCAGGTAGCATGTCACAACTTAATTTCTGCCAACCACGAGCTCAAGCAGACCCTCACTGCCACAAGAAGTGCAGTGCCAGACCTTGCCACGACGTACACAACTGCGATCGAACAGAAAATGGTTGACGTAACCACCCTCAAAGACTCCATCATCAATGTTGGGGAGGAAGCCCACACCCTCCTTCAACAGGTTCATGATTAGTTGGGCTCCCTAGCGAAAAAAGAACCAACCTGTCTACCCCCTTCGCAATTGGGTCAAATAGCTATTCAATGATGCTAGGAGCACCAAAGACAAGAACCAACAGAAGAAGATTCTAGAAGAGGTAAACACTCTCGAGGCCCAAATTCATTAGATTGAAGATGAGTCGGCCAAAACCAAACAAATACTTCGGGAACTCTGACTGCTAGTGCAAACACATTTAGAAACACTACAACAGATCAATGATGACATAGACTCGTAGTGGAATTCTCTATTGATGGCACGACCGACCCAACCTACATCTGATACTACAACTGAGTTCCTCGGTCAGGTAACTGCTCTCACAGGTACATGGAAGGAAGCGCTAAATGTGTACACTCAGTTCAGACAGGCGACCATCACCTTCATCCCTAAGTTGGGACCTTTGTTTGAAGAAACCAGCTAGAGGGGAGCAATGCAGGAAGTAGCAACAGAAGCACCAACAACATAAGCATTAGCAGCACCAACAATGCCAGTGAAAGATTGACTTAGAGTCAAGTCAATAGAATGTTGTCGGGGCCTGTTGCGGCCTTACTTTTGAGGAATTAAGAAGTTCTGTAGATAAGCTAGAATGTTGATGACAAGTGGCGGAGATAGTCATTGGAAGGATGCGGGGGAGACAATCGGGAAAGAGGAAGGAACTCACTGAAGACTGGCAGTTGCGGAGGAATGGTAGGAAGGAGCAACCATAGTCGAGTGGGAAAATAACAATGACAGTCGAGGAATAGAAATAGTCGAGCAAGGAAGAAGGCAGAGGGCCCAAGAAAAAACTAACAGTCTAGGATGGCGCGTAAAGATAAGGAAGGACGAGCGAAAAGGTAGAAAGAAAAGAACATTGGGATGTGGTTGCAGAGCTAGGAGAGTCGCTACATGTCTGCTATTTCATATGCTTTTTACTGATATATCTTGAGAATTTGTACTTGGGAAAAGAGGCCCTTGAGTGTGATGTAATGATATCCTTGCATAGACTAATGATGAAGAATGCTTATTAGAACAATTGTGTATTAGTTGAATGTTAATATGGTTCTTTATTTTTTTTATTTTTATATATGCATGTATTTAAGTAGTCTTTCCTTTACAAGCATGCATGACTTGTTGCAGTCAGGTTTTTGCGTGGTATGATTTAGTGTTCTTTGATTGTTCCCTCTTTGATGTGATTCCTCCTAGTACTAGATTTTGATCACCATCTAACTAAGGTCGCGACACGCCTCGGGTGAGACTCCTTACCCCTATGGGTAAGGTGAAAATGTTGATGTTGTGCTAGACTACAATAGAGCTTTGATGGCTCCTGTGTCCAAACCCGGTGTCTCAACCTTGTTGTTATTTTGGCACCAATAGAAGGATTAGGAGAACCAATTGACAAAAAGGTCATTGTTCGAAAAGTCCTCATAACCCTTCCAGCAAGATTTAATCCTAAGGTTTTGTCTTAGAAGATATATCATATCTAAGTAGCTTGAGTATGGATGGACTACATGGGATACTTACATATGAAATGAGGATTGAAGAGGAAAATGATTCATCTTGTATAACAACTGCATTTTCAACATCCAATAAGATCTCGAAGGGAAAGTAGGTATCCAAACCAAGATCCAGTTTGTGCAAAGAGGAAGAAGAACAAAAAGAATTTTTAGATGAAGTACTTGCTTACCTTACAAGGAGGATGAGAATAGGATCATGTAAGTATACAAGAAAATTTCCATTAGTATGTTTCCACTGTGGTGAGATTGGCCATTTTGCAGCTAAGTGTCCTCATAGGAATGAAGTATTTGCAAAAGGAAAGAAGAGTAAAAGAAATTTCAATAAGTAATGCAAGAAGAAAGGATTTAAGAAAAACTTCTTCTCCAAGGAAGATAGTTCCTCATCTGAAGAAGAAAGTTTTTAAGATTTGTAGCTTGGGAGGTACTCCAAACCATAGGCTTGAGAGTTGTGGAGGAGTTGGAACACAAAAGTCTTTTGTGGGCTTGAAACCCAAGCTTAGGGTTTTGTACTCATTATGTTGGGGCCAAAACCATGGAGATAATTTGACATGTGATGGATGGAGTGTTGAAAATTGGTACCGGAGGACAGGTGGTTCCCTTAGGCTTTGATCTTTGGCCTAGGGAAAAGTGTCCAAAAGATTTTAATTTTTCTCCTAAAGTGACTTTATAATTTTTATAAAGTTAAAATCTAATTTAAAAGTGACTTTAAGTGATAAAGTTACTAAGTCTAATTTTAAAGTGACTTTTATAAAGTCAATGAAAAATTAGAAAGGAAAAGTGACTTTGGAAATAAATGACTAAGTGGGTCTTTATTAAAGTGGGTGAATTAAAAAATAGAAAGTGAGATTTAAATGTGCATTTAATCTCAGCCATTGATCTAAATCTATTTCAGCCATTGGATTTAGAGATCACCCAAAAGTCACTTGGATCACCCAAAAGTCACTTGGAGTTATATTAAAGGAGGAAAAGGAGGAAAAGATCATTCATTCTTTCATGAGCAGATTGGGAGAAGGAGAGCAAGAGAGCAAGGGAGATTTCTGGACAAGAAGGAGAAAGAGGCAGCAGTTTGGCACACATACCAGGAAGCTCTTCAGCAAAATCAGAACAACAGAAAGACAAGCAGAAAAGCAGCAAGAACAAGCAGAAAAAGCTGACTTTTTTGCTGAAAACTGAGAAGTTTCCAGGTGGTCCGTTGGGCTGAAAACGGATAAGTTTGCTTGCTGAAAAAATCATTTTGCTGTAATTTTTTGCTGAAATTTTCTTGCTGTAAAAAGACATTTTTCAGAAATAAAGAAGAGCTCTCAAACTGGTTTTCCCCAAGAGTTGTAGGGGGTTTTTCCAGGGTCACGTTGACCAAAAATATCAGTGTTTTAATGTGTTTTAATGGCTGTTTATTACTGCTGATTTTTATTTCTGCAATTTCCAGCATTCTGTAAATTTTCCAGAATTTGTGTTTTCAGCAAAATTTATTTTTTCCAGCTTGTTGAATGTATGGTTATGGGAAAGGGCATTTAACTACATGGGAGAAATAAGGAGAAACTGAAAACCGGGGTGGGAAAACATAAATTTTAACATGGAGGTGGTAGAGAATGTCGAGATGAAGCGAACACATAAAAATCATCGAAATCTGAGTTGTCTATGATGAGATATGAAATTTTTAATGTAGTTGTGGGTTAATGTGGCACCTAATGGAGGTCAACTTGATGTTTTAGAGTGCCACAAGTTATGTTTTGACACCTCATGAGTTAGTATATAAAGGAGTGACATTGGAGGTTGTTCCTCAACATCCAAGTGCATTAAATCATCACCATACTTCTCTGAGGTAGCCACAGATGCAAAAGAGGATTAGCGTAGAGCATTTTCTAAGTTTTGAAGTGTCTCTTGTCTTGGTACAGGTTTGAACTATTGTAAGGAGGTGGTTGCATGACAAAGAGAGGGTTTTAGGGTTGTTTTCAGTGTAGTTTTGTGTGGAGAAGGTTTGTTTTGATACAACACAGAAGTTTGAGTTGTTATAGGAGGTGTGAGGGTTGTTTAGGGTAGCAAACAAGTAGGCCACCTCTTGTACCTTGTGCTGGAAGAGGATCAAACCTGAATTGTTGCAGGAGAAGGGTGTCGTGAGGCCCAGGAAGGTTGGAAACACTTCTTAAGGGAAAGTAGCAAGGCCACAACTATTTAGGTGGTTTGCTCAACAATGTCGTTAGTTTTGAAGGATTCATGAATAATCACATCTCTAAACATTATAAACTTCTTATTTACCTCATCGTAAAGATAATATGATTTGGTGGTACCTGAATACACCAAGAAGATGCATTTTTTGACTCCTTGCATCAAGGTTGCTTCTTTGTTCCTTAGAAATAAAGGCATAGCAAGAGGAATGAAAGATTTTGAGATGCCCTATCGAAGGAATGTGGCCATACGAGATTTCATAAGGAGTCTTATTTTTGAGAGCATGAGATGGACACCTATTTTTGACATATATTGCACTTAGAACTGCATTTTCCAAAACATCAACTTCACATTTTTGAAAAACATCATTTAGGGAACCATATTTAAGATAGTCCTGTTCATTCTTTTAGCTACACCATTTTGTTGAGGATTATATGGAACACTAGTTTGATGTTGAATCCCATGTTGGAGAAGATAGTTTTCAAATTCATTAGAAGTATATTCTTTTCCATTTTTTTAATGAAGGAAGCAAATATGTAATTGTGCATCATTTTCAATTCATGTGTGAAAATATTTGAAAGTTTCAAAAGCTTCTGATTTACTTTTCAACAAGTGTATTCAACACATCCTAGTGTAATCATCAATAAAAAGTCATCATATATCTATTTCCATTTGTAGAAGAAACATGCATATGGCCACATAGATTAGAATGAATTAGTGCAATTTTTCTACGTGCTCTGGAAATAGAATCATGAAATAGCTATTTGCTATGTTTTCATATGATACAAGCATGACATTACTTCAGTTTCACTGGAATAGTTGGCAAACAATAAACACCATTGTTTTTCAACAAACAAAGACTATGATAATTAAGATGTCCAAATATTGCATGCCATAGAAGACTGGATATCAATGTACCTTCATTGTACTGAGAAATGCATGGAGTTATGAGCATAAACAAATGTTCCTTACAACTTCAACAATCTTTCCTCCTCTACTCCAGTTATGACAGTTGTGTTGTGAGATGCTTTCCTTATCTTTATGTTCCCATCAAATATGTAAATACAGAGAAACATGAACAACTAAAATAGGAACGGACCTTAGAAAATAAATCCCAAAAGTTGCTCTTCTATGTTATATAAGTTTACTCTCATTAATACAATTAAAACATATTCGAGAATCATTCCTTAGCTTGACATAGCATTAGCCAACTTTAAACATTTTTCTTTAAATTCTTTACTCTTCTTTTTCGAGGAGCCATTTTATTCAATAATTCACATTTATAATTTTTCTATTTCTTATCTATTTTACACTCATCACAAACCTTCTACCAATATAAATTTATTATCAAACATTACCAAAAGTTATATTTCTTATATCATTTCATATAATTATGCATCTAATAAAATTTATATACTTAATTTGATAAGATTTATTTTCACCAACCTCCAAACTATTTACTTTTTACATTCACCAAAGACTACCACTTTCATTCAATTCCAAATAAACAATATTTATCAATAACCATTTCTTTCTTCCCATAACTTGGAAAATGTGCAATACTATTCAGGATTTTATATCATTTTATTTTGCCTAATGATAGAAACCCTCACAATATCCAAATTACTTTTTTCCCAGGGAAGGGTTAAAGGTCAAAGGCCATTATCTCCCTCTTTACGACCATCAACATCGACAGAGTTTAATAAGTTTTGTTTTAAATATAAATAAATGAATTAGAATAATTCAAAAGCAATAAATATATATATATATATATATTTTATTTTTTTCAAACTATTTTAAAAATACGCATTTTATTAATTTTCCTGAATAATTTTTTATCCGAGGATGTGGAGGGAAAGATGAAGATGTTCGTACAATGTCAGAAGCCGGGGGATTTGTAAGAGGCGTCTGCCCATTTTCGCACCGACAGGTCCCGGGAACCAATCCTGCAGACGACGTTGTTCAGTCCGACTTTATCTCAGCAGCTTTCTGCGCTGCCTTGGTCGTGTCTGTAGAATACCCTCCACAAATTAAGGGTTCGAAAGCCGTTTCCGTCACATGTTTAGGGTACCTTGTAGCAGCAGAAAGAGGAGGAGGAGGCAACAAGGGTTTTACAATGAGGGCTATCACCAAAATCAACGAGGCAAAGGTGAGTAGTGATTATACTATCGTTGTTGTATTTTTTCGTTGGTTGGACTTTTGTGGCAATCTAAATGAGAAAAGGTTTCGTGTAGTGTATTTTGGTTTGTAACGGGACGGAATCCCGCGGCCTTGGTGCTAATGTTGTAATGAAGGTTTCAAGAAGCAGGGGTTGTGTGAAATTTCTGATATTTGTGAGAATATGTTTGACGTGGCGTTTTACTGGTTTCTAAGTACTCGGTTTTCATGGCCCTTAGAAATTATTGGGCGGAAAATGTTAATGTTTAGAATGCTGATCTATGTTTTCCAGGAAATTGGTATTTTGGGTTTTGGATTTCGTGGGCATCAGAGATTGGGAAAACTTACTGGTAGCTTTTTTGTAATTGATTATGTTTATTCAGTAGGAGTCAGAATATTGGTCTGTAAAAATTGGGCAAACTGTTTCGCATGGTAATTTTATTATATTAATTAATGTGGTGAAAATTCTTTGTTTAGAACGAGTGGCTATGAAACTCCGTTTCGTGTACAGCAGGAACAATCAAGTACAACAACTACTTAAAGATAGTGAATTCTGTACTTAACCCAGCCTTTTATGGGGTTTCTCTAACCCAGCCCTTTATTGTGTTCGGTAGGCCTGCCGGGATTTGTATCTCAACTTACCACTATACGGCAGCCCAATGACTCTTTCTGCATTGTCATTGGGATGGACCAGGTGTTGAGGTTAGGCATGCCTGGTTTAGTGTTCAGAGTCCGGGATTGAGTTCGATCGACTTGTTATCATGAGATTGCCTTGGAATGAGATACGTTGACTAGACCAGGTCTGCCATGATTCTCTGCTTTCAGGCATTGGAACTGTGTGATCGGAGGGGGGGAGGGGGATTTGCTTTGTTTAGCTTGTCAGAGCAATTTTATTGCTCGATAGGTAGTTTCCAGGCATCGTTATGTAAATTGATTACAAGTGGTGCGTCAGTGTGTTCATCCATTCCTATCTGAAGACTTGGTAACTTTAGACTGACCAACATGTTGATTTAGTAAGGGAAAATTAATTTTGGGCAGATCAAGTTATATTACGTGGCTGCAAGTTCCTCGTAGTAACCTGATTGTTTGATGGTCCTGTACGTTAAAGTTGATCTATTGGTCTCTGTTGTTGTCTTACTTGTAGGCAGGTGTCTCTGGGTATCCATTCATACTTTGGTATCTTCCCTCCACAGAATGTTGGCATTTTGCTCCGCCATTAAAAATAACGTAACCTTACTCCTAATAGATTCGTTTTTGGAATGCAATAAGAAAGATGCAAATATAATTGTACTAATCTTTATCTGCAGTGTGTAAGTGGTTCATAGCAATGTTACCAGATTTGGAATCAACAATAAATCGGCAAGGCAAAAGAGTGAAGAGTTGGAAAAAATCAGGAAATAAATTGGTGAATTCAAAAAAAAAAAAAAAAAAAAAAAAAAAAAAAAAAAAAAAAAAAAAAACCATTTTCATTGATATTAAATAAAACAATACCCAAAAAATGCCTAATATCAATAAATGTCCAAAATATCATGAATGAATAAGTATCTCATATATGTTATGAGTCCAAACATGATCCAAAATACTGAGTCCTGACTCCTAATGAGTAACTACATAGAAACAGAAGCATCTGCTTCTAAAAGTTTATAAAATACTGCATACTAATCAGTAAAAAAAATGTCACTGAAATCTCTTGATTGCCACTGAAATGATACGATAATGGTTTGGTATTGAAATCTTTGACAGAGCACACACTGAAGCTAACACTGGAGCACACTGCACACTACGCCTCTTTTACACTACGACCCTATTACATGAAGTAAACTGAAACTGAAATCATGCCTATATTACCTACTCAGTGTATGAGTTGTGGCCCTAACCAGTGAGAAGTGAGTTACGGACCGACGTTTAATTTATATCCTAACTAAACCATGCAAGAAAAAATGCAAAAACCTCTAAAGTTAAAACCCGTGGTCGTCGAGTTGAGGGCTGAAAATCCCCTCAATCGCCTAAATCACAATTAATCGGTGAGTCGCAAGTCAAACTCGTGTTGACCATGAGTCAAACTAGGTCAACATGAGTTTGACTCACCCAGAGTTGAATCAAATCGTTTGAGGAAAGAGCAGAGTTTGACTCGCGATTAATCGTGAGTGATCGAAGATTAATGTTTCACTGATTCATAGACATTTCTAGTAGTTTTTTGTAGTTGTATCAGTTGCTGAATCATTCATGTTGCTGTGTTGCAACTGCTATAGTTATAGAAGAATTAACACGGATGCATTGTTATATATTTTCTCGTATTTGCATTAATCTATAATCATTAGTGTAAATGATCTATTTCTGCTGTAGACAAATGTTTGGTGGGATGCATCATTCTCATGGTTTGAGATTGGGGCCATTTAACTTTGCAAATTGAGTAAACGCTATTTTGAATCATGGTTATTATGTGATGCCAATAACTCTTATTATATTCTCTAGATTCTTTACAAATTTGGATACAAAGTCTATCTTAAAAGAAAAAGATATTGGATAAAATACACAGGCCTTTGGAACCAACACACGCAACTATCATTTATCATTATTTTGACACATCCCTAACCTCTAGGTGAATGAATCCACCCATATTAGAAGTAAGTATTTAATGCAAACATTTCTCTTGCCTCCATACGCACTTTTGAAAATAGTGGCACTTCAAGCATCCATAAAATTCATAAAAATAAATATTGGTAAACAATGCCATATAGTCATAGTGCAATATGTGAAAATTCTATTGCAATTAATTTGGTAATTATTCTCCTATATTTTAACAATTATTTGTCCCAACAAATCAATTTACTGTAAATACTAAGTAAAAACACAACTGCAAATTTCACCAATTAAATAAAACCATAGGAATTGAGAAAACACACATGAAAATAGACATCGAGATTTTTGGACAATATTGTCCCCAAAAACACTCCAATGTGGGGAAAACCAGTTTTGCAAATGAGGTTTTATTATTCTTAAGCAAATATTGTAACTAAAAATTACATAAATTGGTTGTCGTCAAATGGAAAAGCTCTGGCAAATTATTTTCTTCACTTCTGCAAGCTACTTCGACCTCTTAGAATTAATTAGGCCCTCGTGTATGGCCTTCAATCGACCCACATGTGTGGCCCTGGAGAATAACTTGGTCTCCACTAGGAACTTGCACCTCATGAGGAACTAATTTAGCCTCCAATGGAAAATTGATCTTCACTGGCAAACTCGACTTTCCTCTTGCAAATTGACCAATCTAGCAAATTCATCTTCTCTTTGGCAAATTGGCCTTCTTCTGTCATTTCACACCACCTGGAGAAAATTCGGCCTTTGCAAAAGAATTTGACCTTGGACATCATTGTGAAGAAATCTCTCTCCGGCATATCTCAATCACTACTGAACCCTTTGCTAGTGTCCCACGCTATCACCGTGTGTCAACTGAATCGAATTGTGTCTCCAAGGATGACCATCAACTTCTTCTTATAATCTCTCGTTGAGCAATCAACGACCATTATCTAATCACAATAGATGGCTTAGATTATCTTGACTCCATCAAATCACTTTTCTAGATGTTGCTAGAGAGAAATTGATTTGTCTCAGTAAACACTGATTAAGTAACCCGTTTCTCTAAGTTAGACTTAAGAAAATAATTAAAAGTTGGTTAATATAATTATGACATTTTCACTTTACAACATAAACTGGGCTTGGAGATAATTAATCCTTTTGTGTACTTAGCCTCATTGACACCCCGAAGACTAGAACATTTGTTCGAGCTACATAAACTAACACAATATCAATGATACCCAAGCGAAAGCAATGAATCATTACTAGTGAAATGTACTAGTGAATGCACCAAATTTTGAACTCAAAACTAGTTAAGTTGATTTTTTCTCTATATGTCAAAATTATCATGTATTCTAGCATTGTAAGTCTTTATAAGATAAGATAATTTTATTAATGTCCAACAAAAGCCCACAAATGTAGGTCAATGGGACTAAGGGATACATCTAGTGTGAATACAATATGGGAGTACAAAAGCAACTCCTAGATAAGATAATTTTATTAATTTCCAACAAATGACCACAAAACTAGGCGAATGAGACTAAAGGTTATTGTTATGAACATTGCGCTTTTGTGGGAGTGTCAGTGGAACTACTAGAAATGTCGAAAACAATATAATGAAATAAACCTACATAAGTGTAACATTAGAGCAAATGTGTAAAACCTTGATAAAAGTACTGTGATAATAACGCTAGTGAGTTTGTCCGAGCTTAAGGTCTCATGAGCTTGAAGGCCGAGGGTGAGGGGGGTGAATAGGGCATTGACTCATTATTAGAGTCTTTTGAAGCCTTTGAGGAGTTTGGTTACACAAGGAAACTTTGAATGGATCTATGGTTGTTGATTTAGATCTGTGAGGTATTTTGACGAGCGGGGAATTCTTTGTTTTGGAATTGTTTAGAGTCGATCTTGCTAATGTTTTTAGGACGTGTAGCCTGATGTACGAATTGAAACCTCTAAATCAATGCTACACAGGGGAACTTTGAATGGATTTATGGTTTTTGCTTGAGATCTAGGAGGTATTATGATGGGTGGGGCATGCTTTGCTTTAGAATTGTTTAGAGTTGATCTCTTTAATGCTCTAAGGACGTGTGGCTTGATGTTTAGATCGACACTTTTGAACTGGTATCAATAATGAGTGGTTGAAGCGAACAAAGTTCCTTCTACATATTAATTACTCCAGAAGACTTGGATTATAAAGATATCTATGAAGATAAAAATATTATATATTAAATGTGTGAATAAGATGATACAAATGAGAGTGAGAGGCTTACTTATATACCAAGCAAGGGTCTCTTCATGCAGAGCCATGTCTCATTTAGACATGACTCTTCAACCTAATTACTAATTAACTAATCATTATTTATGATTATTATCATTTACATTATTTCCTATATATTTATTCTAACATTGCCTTCCTCCTTAAAAAGCTTTGTCCTCAAAGCTTGTCGATGAGAAAGGTTTGATCTCTTTTTCGGGCTCGAATGTCTACTCGTCTTGGAACAATCATCTTCGTCGATACAAGTTGATATGATCTTCTAAGTGACAAACAAAACTGTTGCATTGAGAAGGGATCAAACCATCCTAGATTAATCTTCTGTGGAATATTCTGATCACTGGAATTTCGTAACGAATTGTCATCAAAGGACTGGATTGAGGTTACATCAATATTCTTTGGAACATCAGTTTGTTGTTTTTGTTCTGAATGGTCCCGATACGTAGCTTGGTTGAATTGTCTACTATCATGATTCAGATGTCAATAGGGAACTTTTTTCGTTTGACTTTCCCTTATTAGGTGTGTGGAAATTTTTTGATTTCCTTCTGGTACTACAGTTTTTGAGTTAGGTACATTACCTTCATTTGGAGTTTTCATCATCTGGATTGTAACATGTGAATGTGTTTTCCCTTCCACTGATTGATCCTCTTCTGGAGTTCTGCTATTAACTGGTTCAATATTAATTCCTCTTTCTTCCACTTGGACTGAAGATTTCGACACTTCTTCTGTGATAAGTTCTTGTAATTTTTTTCAATGATTTCTTACCATCCTTAAGTTTCTTAATTTGAGTGAGTAGACTTTGATTATGATCTTTGAGATGAAAAAGTTCCTCATTTTCTGAGTCAAATTTATTTTGGTATTTAATCTTCTCATCTTTTAAACACTTGATTTGTTCTAATAACATTTGGTTAAAGTTCTTTAAACATAAACTTTCCTCTTCTTTTCCTAATAAACTTTCGTTGAATTTCTTTTCAGAAATTCCCTTTTCTTGTTCTAATTGGTGTTTCTTAGCTTTACATTTTTTATTTTTATTTTTATTTTTATCAAGTTCGAATAGATGTTATATTACCAAAAAAAAGTCTTGGAGCAAGCTCCTATTACATTCCTCTATTCTGATATGATAGACTGAGTAGTAAGATAGGCACGCAGACCTTTCTCTTGTGCTTAGTATCAAAACTTTAGAAGTTTTTTTTAGCTATTCTAGAATACTGCTTGACATATTGACCAACTAAGAAAACAAATTTGCATAACATATATTCACTAAGCTTTATGGTTTATAAATTGAGTAGTCCTGGGCTGCTTGCTGCTTGTTGTTGTTGTTAACAGAGTTCTTCCCTTCATTGCTAGTGGCTTTGCTTTTGTAGTAGTCCATTGCTTCCTCTAAGTGCTTGCACTTAGATTTTAGAGCCATGATTTCTTCTTTATGAACTGCCATATTGCGCTTCTGGAAACTGTATTCCATCTGCATTTCACTTTGGAGATCCTTTAATGACTGTTGTAAGTAGTGTATCATGATCTTATTTCCCTTGCATGCTGGGCAAGAGTCATTCCTCGCTGCCTTATCAATGGGATTGAGCTCCATTTTATTGCTCCTTCCTCTTGCTTTGCTTGTCTCCCTGATTCTTGGCTTTTCTGCTATAACTTTCCTTCTATTGCTGCTTGCTAGCCTTTGAGCCTGTGCAGACCTGCCTTGCTGAGCGATGTTCTGGCTTGATTGAAAGATATCAAAGGCTTGGATGACGAGCTTTGGGGTGAGCCTGTTATTGAAACTCTTTTGAAAAACGACAACGGTGACAATTTGGAGAGAGGCAAGGGACTGAAGGTCAGCAATTCGGCCGAGATTATAATGAGGTTGGGGGATGGTTTGCGGAAATGGAGGAGTGAGGATAATACAGAGGTCAATTGCTGTGATGGGAGGGTGCTGAGGTGAGCCAGAGGCAAGGCACTGTATGCCAGTGGTGCGATCGAGAATACAATGGGACCGGGGGATGATCAACGAAGATGGAGGAGTAGAAATGAAATAGAGATCACTAGCTGCGATGAAAGGATGCTGGGCACGCTGAAGTGAGACAGAGGGCTGTGCGATGGAGAACACAAAGTTCTGAGAGCTAACAACTATGGAATTATGAAACAGGAAGGGACTGAGAGAAAATTCTCTGCGCTCGACACAGTCATACTTGCTAATGGAAACCTTACCATTCCTCTTATAGCTCGTTCTGCCTTCCCTGGATCTGCAGTTGGAGGCTGTTGCTTGTGAGCGATCATCCTTCCTAGATTTTCTGCCACGCTTTTTCCCAGTGCATCTGATTTTTCTCTCATGAAACTTATGATTCGGGGTGCCTTCACTGACATCCTTCATGTGCGACTCCCTGCTGTCATGATTTTTCCTTTGACTGTAGAAGATTTTTTGGTTTTCTTGTTGGCTGTAGATTCTTTTAATTGCTTTGCTTTTTGTAGTTTGATTTTTTCCTTTTATCCGCCTGCTTTGTTCCTTGGTATTCCAGAACTTTGGGCTTATTATTTTTCAATGTTGATTATGGCACAGTGTGATGATATTCTTCTTGATTCTCTCTGACTATTCCTTCTTCTTTCTCCACAACTTGATTTGCATGGTGGTCTGCTTGCTGATTATGTTTCCTCAAGACATGCTTTAAGGTTGCATTTTCGGAGCCTGCTAAATTCCTTTTGATTATTTTGATGATTCTACTCATAATCTCATTGCTTAGGTTCTTGTTTCGAACCATTACCTCAACTATGATGGCTGAGTCTCCTATAATTATAGGATTTTGGATTTCTCTTTTTTTAATCAGTCTTGTTCCCTTTAGTAGACTGTATGCTTCTGCTTGATTATTTGACATTTGTCCCAATCCCCATTCATTGGTGACTATTTTTTACCCATTTGGATCGTAAATTATTCCACTAGCTCATGCCTTTCCCGGATTATTCTTTGAGGCTCCATCAAAATGCATACAATGTTTGTTTTGTAGTTTTTTCCAGCTTTCCAGTGCCTCTTCAGTCATTCTTAATTTCCAGTTTTTTTTTGAGTTTTCTTTTCTCTATCCCTTTTGACCATTGTTGCCTAATTTGGCTTTGCTGAGCCAGTCCCTTTCCTCTTGTTGGAGAATACTGTAGTCCGTTGGTGTAGTTCCTTTTGCGTTGAGAATTTCGGAAGTCAGTGCTCAAGCTTTTGAGAGTGTTTTCCCCATTCTTGGGTTTTGGTTTTTGAAGATGCACTTATTTCGAGTTAGCCAGATTTGCCAACATAGGATTGTTGGGATACATTCCATATTTTTAGAATTGTGGCTTTCTTCTTTGTTGCATAAGGGTATGCTTTCCCAAAAGTTTTGAGGAATTTCGACAATGGTTTTTCGAACTTTTATGTTAATTTCCAGTGGTTGTACAAGTTGCTCCCAACATTCTTTTGAGAATTTGCACTCTTGGAATAAATGCTGGATGTTTTCTTCCGCTTGCTGGCATAAAGGGCATCTTGATGGCCCTTGGAAGCCCCTTTTTTAAAAAATTTTCATTGGTCAAAATCTTCCCTTTTAAAAGTGTCCATATGAAATTTTTTATTTTTGGCAAACTTTTGGATTTCCAAGCTAGTTTCCAAAAGTCCCATTCCTGATGATCAATCTACTCTTGGAGGATATTATATCCAGATTTAACTGTGTACTGCCTGTTGCTTGGATCCCATAGATAATTGTCTTCCTCATCATAGTGAATTGGGGCTGCCCCTTTTAAATGTTGTTTGATTTTTGTCCATTGCCCTTCCAGATTTGCTGGTATGCATTCAACTTTCGGGTAATTCTCAATTTGGTCTTTTCCAATGACCCTATCCTCCCAAATTGAGATTGTTTTTCTGTTACCTGGAATTTTTGAGATGTGGTTGCTCATCAATGGGATTACTTTTTGACTAGCTT
Source organism: Pinus taeda (assembly GCA_000404065.3). Classification (NCBI taxonomy): domain Eukaryota; kingdom Viridiplantae; phylum Streptophyta; class Pinopsida; order Pinales; family Pinaceae; genus Pinus; species Pinus taeda. The sequence goes on from APFE030474943.1 coordinate 184,399, forward strand.
CCATACTTTGGTACTTTGTCTGATTAGGATGTTTCCCTTCAACAATTTTTCTTTGGATCCATCCATGTATTTGTTAATGAAGATTTTTTTTCACCAGTTCTCTTTACCTGTAATGAGTCTCCACGCTATTTTCATTCCAAGTGTTGCATTCATGAGTCTAGGTAGCCGACTATCCAGCCGAATGGATAGCCCTCCTTTTTCACATGGTAACACTACTTGTTCCCACCTGACCAAGCTAAACTTCTTGTTTTCTTGCTTCCCACCTTGCCATAGGAAGTTTCTTAAGATTAACTCCATTTGTTTGTGAGCGCTTGCTGGTGCCATGATTATAGCATATTGATAAATTGGTAGTGCAAAAAGGAGAGATTTAATTAGTATCACCCTTCTAGCCATGTTTAACCACATCATTCCCCAATTCTTTATCTTAGTTTGCATTTTTTCAATCTGTTTTGTCCATATTTCTACTTTCATGCTTTCTTTTGACATTGGGAGTCCCAAGTAGAGGAAATGGCTCCATTTTTTTTGTGTTGGGATTTCTATGATTTGGGATATCCTTTGCATGATTCTAGGCGGAATATTCTAGCCATAGATCCTGCATTTTGTGTTGTTTAATAGCCCACCTGACACCTGAAGAAATTTATCCAGAGTTTTTTTAAATCTTCTGGCTATTATTGTTGATGCTCCTTCCAGCAACAGAGTATCATCCGCAAACAAGGAATGGTTTATGGTTTTTATTCCTTTTGCTATTCTTAGCCCAGTTATAGTTTTTCTTTCCTTTGGGCTTCCAAGGCTCTGCTTAAGGTCTTTGCGATTATTATGTAAAGAAAAGGGGAGAGAGGGCAGCCTTGCCTTAGACCTCTAGTGCTTTGGAAGAAGTCATTGGGCCTTCCATTTATGAGTGGGGCTATCCATGGGGTGGAGATGCATTCCTGAATCACTCTTGTTATTTCTTTAGAGAAGCCAAGTTTTTGGAGGACAACCATTAGATATGGGTGGCTGACTCTATCAAAGGCATTTGCCATGTCTAATTTGATTATCGTACCCTTTTCTTGCTTTAGGATACTGGTGTGGACAACTTCCTGGACAATTATGACATTATCAATAATTTGCCGGTTTGGCACAAACCCTCCTTGGTTTTCTGATATGAGTAGGGGCAGCACTTTCTTAATCTTATTTGCCACTATTTTTGTTATTATCTTATAAGAGGAATTACATAGAGAGATAGGCTTGAACCTATTAAAAGTGGTGGGATTTGCCTCCTTTGGGATAAGGGCCAGATAGGAGGATTTTGTGTTGCCTCCCATCTTTTTTTTTTGAAAACATTCTTCACCATTCTTATGAAGTCCTTTTTGATTGTATACCAGTGATTTCTAAAGAAGGCAATGGTGAAACCGTCTGGACCTGGTGCTTTGTTCGGATGCATGCTCCATATGGCCTCCACTATCTCTTCCTCTGTTGGTTCTTTGCACAAATCTGCATTTTGTTCTTTTTTCTTTTCTTTTTTGTGTGCTGCAAAATTTCTTTATGCTCAGCTGTTTCTTCTGTGGCTGACAGTAGATCTTTGAAGTGCTTATGAGTTGCTTTTTTTATTTCTTCCGCTCCTCTAACTTCTTGGTTTCCACTTGGATCTTTTCTATTTGATTTCTAGCTCTTTTGATTTTCATAGTATTATGAAAAAAAGAAGTGTTCTTGTCACCTGCCTTGAGCCATAAACTTCTAGACTTCAGTCTGGCCTCTTCTTCTTCTTTCCTGTTTTCCTTGTAAATCTCCTAAAAGATTTCTTTCTCTTTTAAGTAGTCCTGCTTGCTTTCTTCTTTGCCCTCTTTCTCGACTTGCATGCTGTCCATTTTTTGTTGGAGCTCCTTTTTTTTGTTAAATTTTGGTTCTTCTTTATATAATTCATTTGATCTTTGCCCATTCTTTTAACTTGACTTTTACATTTTTAATTTTTGTCTCCCATATGTAGTGAGCTGAACCTCTTACTCTTGGTTCCCATACTGTTTTAACTAACTCGCTGATTTCTGTGTTGCTGTCCTGGGTTGAGCTATATCTGAACGGGAGGGGGCCTTGCTTCTTCATTTTGCCCAATATTATTGCTACTGGTTTATGATCTGATGCTGTGGTGTGAATGATTTTTGATTTGATAGAGCTGTAACCTGTTGTTACACTTTTGTGGATTAATATTTTGTCCAACCTTTCTTTAATATTGCTTTTGCCTACTCTTTTATTGTTTCAGGTGTATTTCCCATTGTTTGGGGGAATGTCCAGAAAGCTGTGCTGCTCCATGATTTCTTCTAGAGAGTTCCTGGAGGGATTCGTTTGATAAACTCCTCCAAATTTTTCCTCAATACTTCTTACCAGATTTAAATCTCCTCCTAAAATCACCTTCCCAGCTTGCGTGTCCTTTAATATTTCCTTCCATGTGGCCCAACACTGTTCTTTATCCTTATAGTGGTTGGGGGCATATATATTTATGACCCTGTATCTCTCTTTTGTGCTGGTTTGCTTGAGGTCCGTTATTATCCAATACTGATCTGTTTTCTTTTGGATTAATTCCCATATACGTTTTTTCCATATTGTGCATATACCCCCTGACGCTTCTGTTGCCTGTATAGCTTCCCCTTCGTAGTTTCTGAACTTTTTTTAAAGATTTTCAGTGACTTGATTGCTTGCCTTTGTCTCCTGGATCATTAAAATATCTGGGTTTTCATTTACTAATATATCTCTTGCTGCATTTTCTTTAATAGATGTCCCCATTCCTCTATAGTTCCAAGAGACTATTATCGCTATTTACCTGCTCGGTGGTGCATGGTTCCCTTCCCCTTTTGATAGCTTTTCTCATTGTTCCCTGTGCTTTTTCCTAGGAAAGTATCCATAGGTTGTTGCATTCCTAGAGCCATTTCTTTTGCTGCTGCTTCGTCTCTTAGTTCCTTGTTTGTCTTCCTTCCCATTTTTCTTTTTTTGATTTTAAGTGTTTGGGACTGCTTCCTTTGCTTGTTTTTTGGTTACGATTCTATCTAGTGAGGGAGGTAGAGAGTGGTGGGGGTTTGAGATTCTAGGGGAGTGAGGAGATTGGGAAGGATTGGGGGAGTGAGGGGTTCTGGATCTAGATCTAGATCTAGATTTGCGTCCAGGGGATGAGGGAGCAGAGGGATCCAGTGGGTCGAATGGATTAGCAGTGGCTAGGTCTACATTTGGCGAGAGAGGTTGAACTTCAGTGGATGCTGAGGGTTGCGAAAGTGGCTGCGTTGGTTGTTTGTTGACTGTTTTTGTCCATTTGATCTGTTCCCATTTATTTTCCAGATCCTTCATTTTTTCACTTTCATTTTCTTTTCTTTTAGTGCATCTATTTGAGATTCATGACATATCTTGCATTTGAAGGGAATTTGTTCGTAGTCCAGCTGTTGTATGTGCATCCATTGGTCCACTTTGATTTTGATGGCTTCTGGGAGTCTTCTCCCTAGATCCACTTCAACACATATTCGGGCGCATGCATGCATATTTTCCTTTGGCTCACATCTATCGATGTACTTCCCTACTGCGTTTCCTATGGCTTTAACTGAATCGTCTCCCCAGCAGTGGAGAGGGAGATGCAGCAATCTAACCCAGACAGGTACAACGCTTGGGACATCCATTTATGGGTCAAAGTCCGGTGTCCATCTATTCAGATAACCACCTTGTATCCATAAAATATGGCCCATTCTTGAATATCAAGTCTCGATCCTCCTTGGTCTCGAAATGAAAGGTGTAATATCCTCTACCGCAGAACCTGATTGAAATTTTCCCATTTATTGAAGCTGACCAGTTTCATTCTACCCATTTTTGGACGGTCTTGGGTGATGGCCACAACCCAGTGAACTGCCCTACTAAGCCTTGTTCTGCCAGGGAGAGTGCTGCATTTCGTGGGAGAGCCGGAGGGAGTGATATCTCTGGTATTTCTTCCATTCTTTTAACAAACTTTGAGATTGCTGGTCTGTTCTTTGTCGGTCCCATTGCTGAAATGAGGGAGGCAAAAGCTTTGGCTGTTTCTTCCGATTCCTGGTGGTGATCTGTGTGATGATCTTCGCTCTATGATGGATCCATGTTGCTCGAACCTTAGCAGCGGAAGGCCGCTGAGGGCAGCTACAGACGGATGTGTGCTTGCTGTAGGAGGGTATTGCGATCTCTCCCCTTACAAGGTGAAGTCGGGCCTCAGCAGCAGGAGGCCGCTGAGGAGCAGCAGGAGGCCGCTGAGGAGCAACAGGGGCTGCGACTTTGAGTGTTGCAGCAGCAGCGAGGGCTGCGTGTTTGCATCCTCGGCAGCTCTCATCCCAAAGCATTTTTTTGTGTTTTAGCTTTACATTTTCTTACTTGTGTAAGTAACTTCTGATTATGCTCCTTCAAACATGAATTTTCATTATTTTTGTTGGATATGACTTCTTCAAGCTCTTTCTGCTTCTTTGATACTGTTTCTGGATTCTCTTGAAACATTAGTTTCGAAATATCCTTAAGATCCTTCGCTGAAGGCATTATCAGTTTTGATTTTGTTGTCATGTCTTGGAACGTGACCATCTTCTTCTTGTAATGGAACATCAAGAATTTGTTTTCTGTGTTTAGAATGAATGTACCTAATTCCTTGAACCAAGGTTGATTGAGAATTACGTCAACCTCTTTGCCAGGCATAGTTACGACACAAAATTGAGATATATACTCATAATGTTTAATCATCACTTGTAAATCATTAATTTGTATTCTTTCTTGCCAAGAAAACCTTCTCGTTCGCCTATATTTGGTTCTAGAATTAATAGTTGATTTGCAAGATTAATATTTTTGTAATTATCTTCAATGTTTGGATCAATGGCAATGTCAATCTCTCTACTTTGGATACACCCTTTTAATGTAAATAATTTAAAATTTACAATTGGAATACCTTTATAGGAGAACCTTCCTTATTTTATTTTCAAATTGGGGTCGATTTTGTGCTTTTTTGTTTTGTTTTTTTATAAGTAACCCCTTTATAACTTTAATAATGATAGTTTTATAAATTATTTCACTTTTTTTTTTTTTTTTGGTTTGTTTCTTAATTTTTGTGTTTTGTTTGTTAAATAATAAAACTTTTCTATATATAATGTATCAATTTAACAAAATTATATAGTTAATATAACTATATAAATTAAATTTATAATTTAATTATATTATTTGTTTTTTTTTGATCCCTTGGAAAAAGTCGTAATTTCTATTATAATATATAAGAAATTACATTTTGTAGATGCTAGTGCATATGCATATGGAGGCAGAGTTGCCTATCAAGTTCTAAAATAGACAAAAGAAGTTCAGTTGTCTCCACGCAGGGAGTCTTGATGACAGTTATACTGTTCCTATGCCTGCTCTTTTACAGAGAGAAAATTTAATCAAAATTTGAATTCTCTCTCTTCTCAGAGAGAGAATCTGAGCATTGAAATCGGTACTATATGTCTAGAGTAGTTCATGTAGTACAAAAGATATAAATAACATAATATATACAAGTTAAACAAAAATTGTAGGGCTTATAACCCATTTTCTTTGAGTTCCACAAATGGTCTGTGATAGTGCTGGTGAAAAGTCCCATCAATCTCTTCCTGTATCAGCCAGTCATCGCTTTGTCTAAGCGCGGCCTCTGGCGACAGGCAAATGAGTCAAAAGTAGATATTAGTCTGTGAGCCTCTTCTAATATATGCCTCAATGAAAATGTATTGTAGTGAGATGCATTATTTAACCAGTTGCAAACGATTTTGGAATCGCCAAATAGTTGAAGATGTCTGCAATGCATTTTCTAATGCAAAATGTATGAGATGTTTTAGCAGTGCAGAGTTCAGTATAATTGTTTGTTCCCCTGCCTAATCTCATTTGAATCTTGAAACAATGAGTTTCATTTAGATAGAGTATGGCACCACCACCACATCCTGCCTCCTGTCAGAACCATCAAAATATGCCCACGGTTTTGTTTTGTCAATGATTTTTGGCTTAATAATACGGGGAGGGGTATTGGAGTCCTCCTTGGGAAGAAGATCGTAATATGCAATAGTATTGATCATGATAGCAGGCCAATGGGGTATCTTGTGGTTGAATATAGATTGATTTCTTGCAATCCATAATGACTAGCAAATAAGGAGAGGCATGTTCCTGGATTTGCCATTTTGATTTTCACACCATGTACTCCAGGCGTCCTTAATGTTGTGGCCATGCCAGTTTTTTAAGCTTGGATAGTGAGCAATAATGGAGTTCCAATACTCCTTGGAGATGGGGTAGTTAAGGAAGAGATGTTTAGTACTCTCTTCATCATTACGGCACAATTGACACCAGAAAGGGCCATGGAAAGATCTTTTCATCAAACTTAGACCCGTTGGTATCTTGTCGAACAAAATGTTCCACACAAGTAAGCGGGTTCAAGGGGCAGCTTTGAGCTTCCAGAGTAATTTCGAAGTCGGGTTGATGTCCTGGGGTTTGTAAGGTTCCATCAATCTAATATAACCCTCTTTTGGAGAGTATGATCCGTGTTTGGCAAAAGCCCATATAATCTCATCTGGACCTTCAGCGAGCCAAATGTGAGCCTGGGTAAGAGCTTCTGTGTAGTCATGCCAATCTTGCTGCCATTGTATAGGTATGTCCAAATCGAGAGCCGTTTTCCAGGCCTGCTGTAGAAAGGAAGAGTTGTTGATATCACCGATGTGCCTGATGTGTGTGATATCCCTGCTGTGTAAGTGCCTTAGCAAATCTGCAGGCAGCCTGTGTGCATTGCCACAACCAATCCATGGGTCCGTGCCTATATGGACAACATTTCCCTCCTTTATTCTCCACGTAATGCCCTCCCGGATTAGTGGAATAACATTTATAACTGCCTTCCATATATTGGATACATTGTTGTTTATTTTATGTTGCTGTCTCAACCAGTCCATCAGGTTCATAGGCTAGATATATTTTGCTTGTGCAACTCGGGTCTAGAGGCTGTTTGTAGTGATAAGTTGCCAGTCAAGCTTTGTTGCCAGAGCTTTGGAGAATAAATCTAGCCTTTTAATGACCCATCCTCCCCATCTCTTGGGCTTTGCTATCATCTCCCATTTGACCCAGGGAAATAACCTACCTGGTTGATTGCCTTTCCATAGAAATCTGCAGCATATGTTTTGTAGTCTGTTCAGTATACCCCTTGGTATCCAGGAAAGTGTCATCCAAAAAATAGGAGTAGCTTCAATCACATTTTTTACAAGGACTAATCTTCCTGCATGGGAGAGATATTTATTGTACCAAACATGTAGGCGCTTTTCTACTTTTGCAATGAGTCAAGTCCAGTCCGCGATCTTGTATCCATGAGGCTTAAGCCTGAAGCCTAGATATTTTAGACCATCTTCCAGATTCTGTAATGTAAAGGGGAAGCGCTGAGTGGTAAACACTATCTCATGTTGTCAGCAACCAAAAGCAGTAATCGTAGACTTACTGTCGTTTATAATCGTCCCTGTTGCCTACTGAAAGAGATTGAAAATATTCTGAAGGACCGTGGAATCACCAATACTACCATTTAAAAAAATGAGAACATCATCAACAAATAAAAGGTGGGTGAGTGTACAGTGCTCAATGATCTTAATAAAGGTTAGCCCTGTCATCTTCAGACTAGACATGAGCTGAATCTGCCTAAGTAGCTGCAAATGGTATGGCCACATCAGTGGGACATAGTGGCTGGAATCCCAACCCTACCTGAAAGGGGCTATGGCTAGTTGAGCTATGGAGAGCTCTGTTGCAGCTATGTTGGACATAGGGGAGGCTTTCATCCCATGTGCCTGGATGTTTCGAATTGTACATACACATAATATGTACGATCATCTTGTTGACGACCTCTGTTTGGCCATCAGTTTGGGAGTGGAAAGCCATGGACTTAGTGAGCTTCGTATCCAACATCGACCAAAGACTTGACCAAAATGTACTTAGGAACTTGCTGTCCCGATCCGAGATAATGGACTGTGGGATCCCAAAATGTACCCATACGTTCAAAGAAGAGCTTAGCAATGGCTTCTGCTGTGATACTCTTTTTGCAGGTCGCTAGAATGGCCATCTTAGAGAATCTGTTGATGACCACGAAAACGCAGTCCTTTCCATGCTTAGTAGAAGGAAGGCCTGACATGTAATCCATGGAGATGGATTCCCAAGGTCGATTAGGAGTAGGTAGAGGAGTATAATAGGCCTTGCTTCTTGATGGTCGGTTTGGCAATGGTGCAGGCAATGCAGGATCTGATGTAATTTTCAACATTTTGTCGAAGATTTGGCAAATAAAAATACTTCTTCTACACTGCTATTGTTTTCTCTACCCCGAAATGTCCACCGACCCGACTGTAGTGCGCCTCCCAAATTATCTTGGCACACTCGGTTGAAGGAACATAGAGGTGTCCCAAGTGGCATAACAGTGCATCCTGGAGGTGAAAATTTGGAACTTGCTTTCCTTCTAGGAGCGTCTGGTACGTGTTACCGAATTCTGGATCGTTCTTGTAAAGATGTGGAAACCCTGTAGCCTCATGCCTACAAGAGTCAAGCACAGAGGTCATTGCCATGATTGGTGGTCGATTGAGGCAGTATGCAACATTGTTGGTGTTACCTTTCTTGTACTTAATGTTCAAATGGAACTGTTGCAGGTATGTGGACCATTTCTAGTGGCATTTTTTCGCAACTTCCCTTGTGCCTATATGAACTGCAAGGGTTGGTGGTCTGTGTGGATCACTGTTTCCTTCCCCACAATGTAATGCTTCCATTGTCGGTAGGCCTGCACAATGGAATACATCTCTTTCTCATAGGTGGGATACTTTCGGACTGTGTCTGACTGTGATATGCCATTGGATGCCCCCGCTGGGTAAGAATGGCACCAATAGCGTAGTCGGAGGCATTTGTCTCGATCTCAAATGGTTGCTGCAGGTTTGGTAATGTGAGCACTGGTGCAAAGTAGAGGCGATGCGTCAACTCAACAAATGCCTTCTGTTGGGATTCAGAGCAAAAGAACTTTGCTTTTGCTCCTCCCTTGTGACTTGACTCAAATGCCAAGTTATATGAGAGAACCCTAACAGAAGTTGGCAAGACCCAGAAAGTTGCGGAGCTCTATTAGAGTGGTTGGGGCTGGAAAATCTCGAATGACTTGTATCTTGTTTGGGTCCACATGCACACCTCGCTCATCAATGATGTACCCTAAATATTGAACGTTGGTCATAGCAAATGTGCATTTCTCCAAATTGCCACACAACTTGTGTTGCTGTAGGGCTTGGAGGACCCATCGAATATGGTGGAGGTGTTCTTGCCAACTTTGGCTGAAGATCAGAATGTCATCCAAATACACCACCACGAATGAGTTGGTGAAAGGTTGCAAGATGTTGTCCATCAACCTCATGCAGGTTGCGGGGGCATTTGTCAACTCGAAAGGCATGACCAACCATTTGAAAAGGCCCTCCTTGGATTTGAAGGCAGTCTTCCACACATCGGAGGGTTCGATCGATCTCTGGTGATAACCATACTTCAAGTCAATCTTGCTGACATATTTGCCCCCCTTTAGCTAGTCCAGAAGGTCATATCAATCTGTGGGATTGGATACCTATTCTGGACAATGATTTTGTTCAGTGCCCGATAGTCAATATAGAGTCTCCAGGTCACGTCCTTCTTCTGTACCAACACGATCGAGCTCCCATAGGGTGATGAACTTGGCCTGATGTGCCCTTTCTGCGGCAACTGTTGAATCAACCTCTTGATTTCATCGTTCTCCAGAACATAGCATCGATAGATTGGTTCATTGGGTAGTAGTGCGCTTGGGGTTAGATTGATGGAGTGCTTGACCTGAGAGTGTAGAGGTACCCTTGTGGGTGAGGTGAAGATGTCCCTGTACTCCTCTACAACCTTGTCCATCTGTTGCTGCTGTGCGGAGGAGCCTTGTCTAGAGGTTGTGGCCACAATCTTCTTCTTGCCTTGAGGGTGAATCATAAGGAAACCAAATTTCCATGTATGGGAAATGATCTTACTGCATTGCTTCGCAGTGATCTAAGAAACGATAATAGGCAGTGCTACCTCCATTATCATGTATAACTTATTGCCCAAAGTAATAATAACAGTCCGAGGCCTAGACTCATACAGAACATGCTACTTCCACAAGTATGGCTGGCCTAATCAAACATCACAAACTTCAACAGGGGAAACATCACACAATACCTCATCTATGAAGGAATTGATGTTGTAGCGAAGACGACATTGTTGGTTGATGAGGAGATCTCGCCCTTGGTGGTGTATGATTGTAGGTTTGGTGTGGTCGGTAGGCCCAACCGCTTAACGACTTCTGTTGAAATGAGGTTCTTTTGGCTCTCGTTGTCGACAATGAACTGCAATGGAGAACCCTTCACCCACATTTGTAAGTGGAAGAGCCGCTCCCCCTCTTTTGGATCTTCGAGCTCATCCTTCTGGATTTTGGTGGTGGAAATGGTGGCATTAGGCTTCGCATCAATAATCTGCTTCCCTTTGTCATTCCCCTTGTTGGTTTTTGATTTAGAGTTGGAACATGCATCTGATTCGGAAGCCTTCAGCTTGACAACTAGTCACTGGTTGGCTCGACACTCACACGTGTTGTGAGTGGGGCTCTTATGGAACTCACACCATTTACTTGTGTCCTTGTTTGCCTTCTTGGTGTTGTTCTTTTCTTGCAGTTTCAATAGGTTGTCTTGGGTTGCCCCGCCTTGGCTTCATTCTTTGTTCTGTAGTTTGGGGGCGGCTTTTCCTTGCTTCAGATTTGCAGATACAAAGTCTCGCTTCTTTTGCTTAAATTTCTGCTTGATCTTGACAATGTATCAATAGGCGGCGCCAAGCGAGGAGATGTCTAAGAACTCCGTCTCGTCCTTGATGTACTTATGTAGACAACTGCGGTATTTGAGTACCAAACGCTGGTTAGAATCCTTGATACCTAGCTTCATGCAAAGGGTATGGAAAACATTTGTGAACTTCGACACATCTTGGTCCTTTCCTTGTCGCAGCGTGGTCCACTTTATGTATTTATCTTCATAGCTCCTGACAGGGTAATATTGTTCCTTGATGGCGTCTCGGAAAGAGTTCCAAGTGGGTGCGGTTGAAAACAGTTAGGATTCCTTCTCGTCCTTTTGTTCACAGTAGGTTTCCCACCAGTCTTTGACATTTGGGGCAGCTTTGAGGAGTGCAAAAGTAATATTTTCCCTATTGGAAAAATCATGAATTGAAAAATATCCTTCAATAGATTTAACCATCTATCTACGACGTCTAGATCTATTTGTCCTTCAAATATGGGAATTTCAAAGTTAACTTGTACCTTAAAAGGAGTGGCGTCTTCATAGTGGCTGCTGGATGAAGATGTGTTGCCTGTGGGTAGTTGTCGAAAGATTGGGGCAAAGTTATCCATCATTGCATTCCTTTGTCGCTCGAGGACTTCCTCAAGCAATATTTTAAAAGGATCTCCTGCCCCCTCATCTTTCTTTTTTTTTGCCATGGGAGGCTGTGGGGGTTTGCGAGGTTGGTCTTGCAAAGGTTCAACCAGATTGAGCCCTAACTCCTTATACCCTGACCTCGTTGGGGACATTCAAAGAAAAACAGAGAAAGAGCAGATCATTCTGATACCATTGATCCAAATTTATGCAAGAACACAACAAAATATAGATATACACATAAACATGTAGGATTACAGGGTAAGTTCCTTAGATAGGACACCAAAGGATACCACTCACAAATAGATTACATATCAGAACACAAGTATTCTTGACGTGGTTAAAACCCTCAAAGAAGGAAACAGTCCATGGCTTGAGCCAACGTGGCCACTTCAGGCAATTTATTAATGTAAAAGAAAGGAAATTTACATAGACTTCTTTCATAAACGGTCACCAGACAAATGACACTCCATGCTCTTTAAATAGAGATCATGGACCAATCCAGTGTTAAGCCACAGATCAAGTGTCGGTAATACTGAGGAGAGAATGAACCGTCGGATCACTTCATGTCTAGAACATATCGTGACAGTCAGATTGTAAGTTACAAAAAGTACATACTAAAGAAACACACTTTACCTAACTATACACTAGACCAAGTTATACTTGATTGTTTCCCATGTGTTGGAATATCCTAACATCCCCCCTTAAGAACAACTTGGGATAGGATTGAAGGATGTACAAAGATGACACAATAGGAGAATGAAGGAGCCATTAGAGCCTATCCCCCCCTTAGTGACAACTTCTCGAACGCCAACCATAAATTAAAGTTTAGTAAAATTCGCCTCTATGAGAGCCTTTGTAAAGATGTTTGCAACTTGATTATCGGTTAAACAATATTACACTTCAAGAACATGGTCATGAATGAGCTTTCTGATGAAGTGCATGTGTAGTTCAACGTGTTTGTTGCGTTGATGTTGGACTTGATCTTTGCATAGTTGAATGGCACTTTGATTATCACACTAAAGTGTAGTCGGATGGTGCTGTCGAAAACCAAACTCTGATAGGATCTGACGAAGCCACAGGGCTTCCTTATTAGCTTCTATGGTGCCACGATACTTTGCCTTTGCTGAAGAACGAGAAATGACACTTTTATCTTGCAAGCCCATGTAATAGTCCAATTCAAGAGTGAAGACATAACCTGCAGTAGACTTCCGATCATTAGGGTCACCAACCCAATCAAAATTAGTGAAACCAACCAATAGAGGAGATGCTTCTGCACTGTAATGAATCCCAAACTGAACTGTACCTCGAACATGACGAAGTATCCTTTGAGCTGCTTTGCAATGACTTTCATTTGGTTTTTGCATAAATCGAGCAACAAGGCTAATAGCAAAGGAAAGGTCAGGATGGGTATGGGTCAGATACAAAAGTTTTTCAACTAGCTGACGCTATAAGGTAGCATCAATTAAAAGGGAAGTACAAGTGACTAAAAGTTTGGCTCTTGACTGAAAGGGAGAAGGGGCTGGCTTACAGTCTTCCATGTGAAAGTGGCATAGAAGATCACAGGCATACTTGGACTTGGTAAGGGAAATACCTTCTTTGGATTGCAAGACTTGAAGACCAAGAAAATAATGCAAGTGTCTAAAGTCTTTCATTTGAAATTGCTTTTTAACGCTGGACTTTACATGGTTTATAAGGTTGGGATCACTACCAGTAAGGATAAGATCATCAACATAAAGAACAAGAATGATAAGAGACTTACCCACTTTCTTGGTGTAAATAGTATTCTCAGAATGACACTTAGAAATGCTTGTATCTAAAAGAAAGCTATCCATTTTGGCACACCAAGCCCAAGGGGCTTGCTCGAGACTATAAAGGGATTTCTTAAGCCGACATACAAGGCTGGAGTCTGTTTGTATAAAGCCGGGAGGTTGTTCCATATAGATTTCTTCATGCAAGTCCCCGTGCAAGAAGGCGGATTTAACATCCATCTGATGGACTTCCCATTTGAAAGAGGCAACAAGGGAATGCTTTTTAACGCTGGACTTTACATGGTTTATAAGGTTGGGATCACTACCAGTAAGGATAAGATCATCAACATAAAGAACAAGAATGATAAGAGACTTACCCACTTTCTTGGTGTAAACAATATTCTCAGAATGACACTTAGAAATGCTTGTATCTAAAAGAAAGCTTTCCATTTTGGCACACCAAGCCCAAGGGGCTTGCTCGAGACTATAAAGGGATTTTCTTAAGCCGACATACAAGGCTGGAGTCTGTTTGTATAAAGCCGGGAGGTTGTTCCATATAGATTTCTTCATGCAAGTCCCCGTGCAAGAAGGCGGATTTAACATCCATCTGATGGACTTCCCATTTGAAAGAGGCAACAAGGGAAAGAGCAAGGCAGATAGAGTTCATTTTGGCAATAAGGGAGAAGGTTTCAATATAGTTAATGCCTTCAACTTGTGAAAAACCCTTAGCAACAAGAAGCGATTTATGTTTATCAACTTTTCCATCTGGTCCAAACTTGGTTCTGTAAACGCATTTGCATCTAACAAGTTTTCGTCTCTTTGGAAGAGGAATAAGGTCCCATGTATAATTTGCCAATAATGAACGATATTCTTCATTCATAGATGCGTCCCAATCTGGATGGCTTGAAGCTTCTACAAAGGTGTCAGGATCATAATTCACTGAAGCTTGAGCCAATAAAGAAGAGGCTCTATTGAACTGAGAATGTGTACGACGCTGATTTGTAGGATCACTTGCAAGAGCACTTGCTACATCTCGAGTAGTGTAGACCTATTTTGGAAGCTCAGTAGCTGACTTGAGAAGGTGGGGGAGGATAGTCATCATCTGAAGAAGGAATATTTTCAGAAGTAGAAGGGATAGAGAGAGGTGGCACATCCGCCAAATTAGGCTTGTAGGTTGATCTATTTTCAGCAAACTTTACATCTCTTCTAATGATAACATTTTTGGATTTAGGTTGAAGAAGTCTATATCCTTTGACATCTTCAGAATATCCAACAAAAATACATTTTTCACTCTTAGGTTCTAAGGCTTTATGTTTCTCATATGGAATATGGGCCCATGCTTCACTTCCAAAAACACGAAAGTGACTTACATCTGGTTTAATTGAGCTCCATGCTTTTTTTGGAGTGATATTCTTTAAAACCTTAGTAGGAGTGCGATTTACTATGTAATTTGCACAATTAATTGCTTTTGCCCAAAAATTAAGACTAAGTCCTTTAGATTGAAGCATACAATTGGCCATTTCCTTTAAGGTGCGATTCCTCCTAGCAACCACACCACTTGTTGGGAATCACGATTGTCGTTAGACCAAAACCCGTAGGTGTTAGTCAATGATCGCATCGCTAGAGATAAGGATTCATGAGAGGCAGTTAGTCCATGTCGCGAAACACATAGGGAGCGTTGTTTTATCTAATGTCCAACAATCTCCTCCCAACGCGAGTCGGGTGTGTATTGAACTCGTGACCTACGCTTTGATACCATGTAGGAATTTACAGGGTAAGTTCCTTAGAGATAACAACAAAGGACACCGCTCACAATCAAATCATAGATCAATACACCAATATTCTTGATGTCGTTAAAACCCTCAAAAAGGGAAACAATGCATGACCTGAGCCAATGCGGCCACTTTAGGAAATTTATCAATGTAAAAAAAGAAAATTTACGTAGGCTTCTTTCATAAACGGTCACCAGACAAATGACCCCCCATCCTCTTTAAATAGAGATCATGGACCAATTGGGTGTTAAGCCACGGATCAAGTGTTGGTAATATCGAGGAGAGAATGAACCGTTAGATCACTTCATGTCTAGAACATATCGTGACCGTCGGATTGTAAGTTACAAAAGTACATACTAAAGAAACACACTTTACCTAACTATACACTAGACCAAGTTATACTTAATTATTTCCTATGTGTCGAAATATCTTAACAAAACACAAAGATGCAGGAGAAATAAAACTTCATTTAATTAATATCAAAGAACTGAAATATGCTTACATACAGAAATGGAAATAAAGCAGCTTGGGGTGATGGTAGCTTATCTCTAAGAAGAGATGTGGTAGCTATATGTCTCTAAACTGTGTTACAATGAGGCTCAAAAGCCTATTTATTATTGAGAAACAATGGAAAACCCTAAACATCCAAAAACCTAACCTTAGTAGATGAGGTGCCAAAACTGTTGGCCCCGTTTGGGTAAATTGGTACATCAACTTCCCAAGGTCGTAACTTTGGCATATGATCTCCGTTTGGATATCGTAATATCTCGTTTCGAAGATCTCGAAGAGGAGGCCGAAAACAAACTGATAAATTGGTTTGAGACTATTGCAGTCTCTCCGTTTTCCCTAAAGACGTCTTTTGGTCCCTCAAAATGGCTCCAGAATATCTACAATAAAGGAATTTGAAAAGAAACAATGGTGGGGGTCCAAGTGGAATAGGTGGGTGGCCACCAATATCCACCTGGATCACTCACAACCTTTTTGACTTCATTTAGAGTACCAATGGGGTAAAAGAAGGAATGCCCTCTCTCACTGACTATTTTTGGGATCTAGATCGATGAGCTAGAGTCTTTCCTCCATGACTGCATCTAAGAATGATCGATGTATTCTTCATCATGCGTTGATCTTCTTGCTTCTTTTCGTTGATGGATTGATCTTGTTGGCCTCTACTTGCGAGGGCCTATAGAAGTAAATTGATGCCCTAGTTAGTTTTTTGTGACCTTTGATTGTTGGTTGTCAACTTGGGTAAAGCTAATGTTCCACAAATACACACAATGTTGCATGATTCATACTCGACAAATACTCGAATGGCATATTACTTACCGACTTGGGAAGGTTTGACAAAAACTAAAAAATATCTCATTTTTTTGCATAAAAGATAAATTATTGTCATTTCCAACACATACAAGTTATAAAACCATGGTTTACACAAGAATTCATAACATTATCTCAAAAAATATGATCATATAACATAACACAAATGAGATTTGTATTCAAAATTTTTAAATGCAAACTGAAAAAATGATTTCATAAACAACATCACATATGGTAGCAACTTGCACGTTCTCTATGAATCATAACATAATTAGAAAGCCAAAAATATACAATGTGTTCATGTGTAATGTCATGTCTCATGCATTAGCACAAGAACACCTAGAATAAGCCTTCATGGAGCTAGTGCCAACATCAGTGGGCTGAAACAACAATTGTGAGGTAGGCGTGTTTGGAGTTTCTGTATGAGAAAATGGCAAACCAGAGGGATCTCGTGTCCCCTCATCAAGCCAACTCAAATATCAGTAGGCAACTCCTCCACAACCCATTCAGGTTCTAGATCAATGTCATCCAATACAATTGGATCTAAATACTTTGAAAACATTTGTTTAGCGAGCAACTGAAGGTTGCAATAGATGTAGATCAACTTATGTAGTGGCTCATGTGCCAATCTGTTATCCTTTTTGCTATTGATGTGCTCAAACACTGACCAATTGCTCTCATCTTGAAGCATTGCAAGGTTGGCTTAGAACTTTGTTTGCAAATTCTTACAATTCTAGTGACTCAGTACCATAACCAATCCACCAATTGGCTGCACAAAAAGAACAAAAATGTTTAGAGTGTTGCAAAGTACAATGCCAAACTTAAAGGATCTATATAATTTAAAAATTGAATCTCACATGGGATTTTTCTTGTCCCTGAGTGGTATGGTTGATCTAAATCCAAACATGCTAGATGCTTCCTTGTACATGTATCGTTGCAAACTGATTTTGCCTTGAATTTCTTGGCTTGGGAACATCCTCTCAATGCATATTATGACACCTCTCATCATTGCATGATATTTTTGAATATTAGACTCCTCGTTATGGAATATACTTGGAATTAGATATGCTCTTGCTGCATGCAACAATGAATATAGTTGCATGTCCCACCTAGAATCAATAATTTCCCATGTAGGGAGATATTTAGGTGAATCTCCCCTATAAAAAACCTTGATGGCCACTTTAGTCCTGTCCATGCCCTCATAAATGCAGGGCATTGGAGGCTTGTCTCCATCCATGATCCTTTAGATTTTCTCCAACAATTCCTCTTCGAAGAGAGAACCTTCATAGCCATGACATTTGGTTTTGTGTAATCTTTCCAAAATAACCATTGTTGGCTACAAAACAACTGTCTCAAAGCTTGTTACTCATTCAAAAGACTTTGGAAGGAGTGGAAATTAATGGCAAACCCTGTGACAACGGGTCGATTGAGGTCATCGTCTGTGAATTCTCTCAAAAGACTCAAAACCCAAGTATGGTTATAAATGTAATTGGTTATTTGGTTGCACTCTACAACAACATCGTGCACCCAAAACAACTTCTGGATGTCCTCCAAAATTAGGTCTATGCAATGGGTAGCACATGGGCTCCAAAAATGTTATGATATTTTTTGGTTAGCATTCTTCTAGCTTCCACATAATTTGCAACATTGTCTGTGATTACTTGGACAATATTTTTTACCCCAATTTCCTCCACAGCCTCCGACAACATTGAAAATATTAATTTGCATATGTTATATGTGAAGATGCATCAATGGACTTTAGGAACATGGTTCCTTTAGAGCAAGCACCAATAAAGTTTATTATTATTCTACCCTTTGATCTGTCCACCCATCTGACATAATTGTGCACCCTGTTATCACTCCAATGTTTCTCTAGAGTTAAGAAAGAAATGATTAGAGGTAACCACAAACCTACTTTGGAGATTAGGATCTAGCCTTCCTAATGCTCAGAGAGGGCTCTTTCTTTATGATTTAACT
Source organism: Pinus taeda (assembly GCA_000404065.3). Lineage (NCBI taxonomy): Eukaryota > Viridiplantae > Streptophyta > Pinopsida > Pinales > Pinaceae > Pinus > Pinus taeda. The sequence goes on from APFE030474943.1 coordinate 202,633, forward strand.
TTGTTTTAGTTATTTGATTTTAGGCTAGTTATGATTGTACTTGGGTTTTGATTTGGATTTGGTGGTGGGATCACTTACTTAGATGGATAGAGGGATGTTTTTGATCATTGAGCTATGGGGTCAAATGTCAAGCAAACAAGACTGTATCAAGTTCTAAAAATAGTGTCTACAGGGCAAGGTAGTTGAGTTTTTTCAGATCTTAAGGCTGGATGGTGAAGTTGGTTTCAATCGGATCCAAAGAGTAATTAAGGGTTCCTTAGGTCGGATTATGAAAGAAGTGAAAGAGGTCAACCAGGATGGAAGAGCAATTAAGGATTCTCAGATTTGGATATCAGAAGAAAACATAGAAATGATTAACTGTTCAAGACAGAGTGTACTTGAACAAATTCTGAAATAAATTTCTAGGTAATTCATTCACTTTAGATAACATGTAAGTTTGTGAAATACATAAGAAGATAACAAATTTGACAAAGAAAATACTTCACTGTAATAGCACAAAACATGAATCTTGTAATGCAATCTTTTTATTACTCAGTCCAATGTGTTGAATTTATGATCAATTCAACTCTACAAATGTATAGCAATCCACACCCAATACTTTGAAATATGAAGTATTTATACAAAAATAGTTTACAAAATATCCCAAACTGCCTTGAGAATTAATCTAGGAGAAAGAAATATCTTCATGCAAGAAGATAGAGACAGAGGTTCAACTGCTGTATGTTGTCCCTGTTTATTTGGCTATGCTGTCTTTATGGTCTAATATTTTGCTGTTTATTCTCTGCCTTGCTGTTGGTCTTCACGCTGGTTGTTCTTTTTACTTTGATCTTTCAATTGATACACTTTCACCTGATACACTTTCACCTGATACTCTTTCATTTGGATGGCCTGTTACTTTTTCTTTACTGTGCCTTTTTCACTTTTACTGTCAATTTTCACATTTTGATTGTGTATTTTTATAGTAAGTCATTCAACTTTTCCCATGTGTCTGCATCTGGTAATTGAATATTTACCATCTTCCTATAAATTTCATTTGCTTCTGTGTACTTGGCAAAAGTGGGTCTGTTTACAAAAAGGTGTTTTACCTCATGCTGGAGGTAAAACATGTTCTCAAATGTTTGATATAGAACCTTTCCAGTAGGCATCCCTTTCATGGAAGAAGTATTTACCTAATCTCTGGCCACCTCTCTGATTCTCCTGTTGTAGTCGTCCTGTGGTATCAATTTATCATTTATCACCAAGGGATTTGGCAGACCTTTCTGCCTCAAAACATCAAACTTAACCATGAATCTGTCTATAGCTAGTTGCATGGTTTAGCATTTATCTTCAAGGTTCATCATCAAATTCCTCTTGGTGAGGACCTTTTTTAGCTCTAGTATTGTGCCAGTCCTGTCAGGTATTTCCAGTTCCTGCAATTCATATTTGTTTTTGGAGTTGAAGAAATGAATTATTCTAGTAGCTTCCTCTGGCATGTCTCTCAGTTCTGCTTTAACTCTTTATATGGCTTCTGTAGCCTCTTTCACTAAGTCATTTTGCTCAAAGATTACTTGAATGGATGACCAAATATCATTGACGAAGTCAATGATATTTTCCCATAACTGTTCCTTAGCTTGGCCAAGTGGCTCCTTTAGTGTCAACTCTTTCTCTAAGCTCTTTATCCTTTCATTCATTCTGGTTGCCTTCTGTACTTCTTCTTTGTGCATAATCTGGGCAAGCTTATTATCATTCTCCAGACTGGTTATCTTTTCCTTAAGCTTGTTTATTTGTGTGGTCTGAATGGACATGTCTTCCATTGCCTTGACCAACTTACTTGCCTCATCACCTGGCTGAGTTGCTGCTGTTGTCGACCCTGTTGGTGAGGTAGATGCTGTGGCAGCTGGTAGTGCTGTAGCCAGTGGAGTTGTAGGAGCCAATGCAACTGCCAAGGTGGATGGTACTATAGTAGTGACTGCTGGGATAACGGTGGCAGTGGCAGTTTCAAGACTAGCTTGTTTTAAATGTATCAAGCTGTCCAACTTCTTCTCCATTTTCTTCAATTGATCATTGACTTGTAAAACAAGGTCCATCATTTCCTCCTGATGTGTTTGCCTTTCTAAGACTTCTTTTGTCTGTGGATGCTTTGAATGAGGCAATTTGAGTTGTTTTTTGAGAGCAACAATGTCCTCATTCTTTTTCTTTATCAACTTCTCAGTAGCCTTGATATCATTGGGATCATGTTCCAGCTCAATGACCAAGTCTTCCAGTGACTTGATTATGTTATCTTTGGCCTGTGAGGAGGCCTTCTCCAGTTTGTACTGTGCTGTAATGTTGTCCAATGAACTTTGCAGTTTATGTGTAGCCATAGCTTTACCTGTCAAGGTGGAATAGGTCATCTCACCCGCTTGCTTGTGGAACTCAATTTGGTCAATGGGATGAACATCCTTGGCCAAAACCTCAAAATCTATTTCCCTGTAGTCTGCTGATGTTTTTGGCTACTGGACTGTAGGTTGCATGAATGACATTTGCATTTTTCTTGTTTTGATGTCAAAGGTTGACATCAACCTGTTTTGATTTGCAGGTGTCTGCTTGAAGTATTGGGCATAAGTCTCAGGCTCTCAGCCTTCAACTTCTCATTCCTCAACTTGATTTCCTTATATCTATCTTTGATATCTTTCTCTTTATCCATAGGCCTGGTGAATGAAGAGACCTCAATGCTGAGCTGTCTCTCAATAAGTTGAGTGTTTGATGTTGAGGGCTAGTGTGTTTCTCCTGAAGCTTCTGTGCCTTTGCTCCTTTCCACCATTGTATCAGTGTCAATGATTTCCACTGAGTCAATGGTGTCTTCTTGTTCAGTTATAGGATTAAGCTTGGGTCTCTTCCTGTAACTGATCTCAAACTGTTCACCTTTGGTTTCCATAGCTGAACTGGAACCCTCCTCCCTGGTTCTCTTTGCGTTTCTATTCTCATTTGCTGGAGTCTATAAAATAGGAGGAATATTCATTGGTTCTCCTAGTTCTGGAACTTGCAGGAAGGAACTTGTATCAATCTGTTCTTCTAGATCAATCAATGTATTCTCTACATCAACTACAATACTGCCCATGCCTATTAGAGTGTTTTCCAACCATTCTGATTGGTTGGCAAACCTCTCAATGTTTGGTTTGATATGATGGATGAAAGGTCCCAATTTGACCTTTATCCTTAGCTTGTTTATGACTCCTCGAGGGTCATACTACCACACAAAGCTATTCTTGAATTTCATTTGTTGCAAAATCTTATCTGCCTCTGGTCTAGGTTCTCTGGTATTACAAATGAAGGGGCCCAATTGATTTTTTATTTTGAATTGGGTCTTCTTCCTAGCTGATAGGAAGTTGACTTCATCAAAGGTTATAATTTGCCATAAAGTATTATGGTGCAAATATCCTCATGGGGAGGTACTTAGGCAGTTTGTATGGGGCAAGTTGGCATCCATAAATTCTTATTTTTGTGTGGTTTTGTTATAGATACCAGTCCCCCACTTTGCTATTCTTTGCCAACTGTAACACCCTTTTGATCTCTTGACTGATTCTGGGTTGAGGGCTACTGGTTGGTATATTCATAACTAGATGGACAAATGAATCAATGAAGTCCTTGTAGGAAAAAATAGTGGAGAATTTCTGGATCAATGGTGTCCAGTAGATAACTGATCTTGGGTTTGCTTTGGTATGCAACTTCTGAATGCTGACAAGGAACTTGTCTGACTGGTAGTATAAAAACACATGGAATAAGATTGAAGAATACTTGAAAACTCTCTTGGTTGGTAGCTTGGTGAACTGTTCATGCATTCTGTCTGCTATGAACTGAGCATAATATACATTATAGCAGGAGGCTTGCCTGGGGAAAAGATGGAAAGGAAGGCAAGAACAACCTCATCCACATGTTCATTTGTGGTGTATCCTAAAATGCAGGAGAACATGGTGATGATTTGTCCGACTCTCTCAGAAAAAAATAGTGGCAGCATATGGAGGACTTTCTGGAGGAGTATGACACTCCTCTATGATGAAAGTTTGGAAAATTTGGGCTTATCCAGGAGAGTCTAATTTGGTGTAGAGGTCAAGCAAGCCTTCAATAGAAAGTGGGGTCTCATTTGGGCTTGGTTGGACTTGGGACATTTGGTTAATGGATTCTGCAGTAATGGTAAATAACACTTGTTGGTCAGGGGTGACAATGGCTCTTTGGCTGGGAATGTAGCAAGCATGACAAAAGTGGATGATTTTTGGGAATGGGTGCACTTTTGGAAACACATACCTGGGCAAATTAGACTCCCAAGGTTGAATGTCATCGTTCTGGTTTAAGAACTTGTCCTTACTCCAATAATGGAGCTTTAGAAGGTAGGCAGGGGAAGCTGTGTCTTTTATTTGGAAGTCTTTGTCTGCTAATGCAAGATGGTCAATGCCTAGGTGAGGGGTTTGCAGAGGTCTTACGTCCAGAAAGGTTTGGGAAGCCATAATTGGGTTTATAGATCTGAATTAGGCTTTCAGTGGTTTTAGAACTGAGGTTTGGAAGCTCTAGAACAGTGGGAGGGTAATTACAGTTTGTAAAAGGGTTTGGGATGTAAAAATAGGTTTCTTCTCAATTCAGGAAAGTTTCTTTACTTAATTCAATTATTCAACCACTTAATCACAACTGTGCGTTTTCAAATTTCAAAGGCCGTTCTCGTGTTTTCCAAGAATACCTGGAAATTGATGGTTTGGCGTGCAGTCTGGGTTCAGTGATGAATGCAGAAGGTATTGTGGCATCAACTGTCAACTGGTTACTTCAATTGGGCATCCGGAGCGTCTTCAGGCGCCATAAGGTGGTCAAATTGGTCGCAGAGGTTTCAAGGTTTCGCAAATGGCTAAGCAACAATTTATAGTGAAAATGAGTGAAAAGAGCGAATTGGGGCTTTTCGACCTTTTAATGGGTAACAGTCACATTTTGGTGTGGAAATTATAAATGAACAGTGGGCGGTTTTCGGTTTAGGTGGGGAGGTGGTTTTCTGGGTCATCGCACCGCTTTTGGAGGGTGGGCGGTATTTTTTGTGAGCACGCGATTTAGCCTAGTGTCGCCATGTAGCAGAACAACGCTTAGGCAAAACCGCGAATCTTGCATGCTCTTGGGCTGTTATTGATCGGATAATGAATTTGCGCGATATGGCTATACACCGCCGGATCTGGGGGTAGGAGATCGGAGGGCTATTGCGCAATTGAGTTGCATGAATAGAATCGGGAAAGTGATTTGGTGGGGCCTGGATTTAATTATAGATAATTGTAATTAATTAGCGCATAATGTCGGGGTTTAATATAAGTAGTGGGTAAATAAGGTGGGACCACATGTTGTGTGGTGGGGTTTTTTAACTACACTAAGGGTTGGTGGTTTAAAAAGGGTATCGGGGAAATATGAAGCAGGGAAGTTAATTAGATAAAGTGGGGGCATAAAAACTTAGGATAAGGGGGTTTTTGAGGGGGAAAGGGAAATTAATAATGGGGGACAATGATATTTGTAATGGGGAATGGGTTTCACACTAGGGAAAGGGGTTTTGGGAAGGGGGGAAGATTTTTGAAGGGTAATTTCGAGTGGAATGTGTGAAACGAAGGGGTAAAGTTCAAAATGAGGGGAAAGGGAAATTAATAAGTAATGAAGGGAGAATGGAGAAATTAGCAAATAAGTATGTGGGGGTATAGTGAAATGAGGGGAAATTAGCAAATAAATCCTCTTGCACATGAAACATAGGATTAAGTATGATAAATGTGCTTTTGACTCAGCAACTTTGTGCATTTGCAACCTTTCTTCTACCTACCCTTTATTTATCGTAACATTTTCTCTTCATTTATTGGGTGCATTTGAGTTTGCTGACCCTTTATTTCCTTTTCTTTTGACAAGCAAACTATCTAATTTTAACCTTATAACTTCCAATGGCTTAGATTAAACTGATGAGCTCATTTTTATTCTCTACCTAACTACTGATCTGCTAACGTTAAACAGTTTGGCTAGATCTTCATTCTCTATCTATTAACATGAAATTTAAAACATGAATGAGTCAAGATTAAGCTATTTGACCATCATGGATTGTGGCATTTCTAACAAGCTGCACACAACCTTATTTTGCATAGTAAAGTAAAAAGTAGTGGCATTTGAATTTGCGCATTTTCATGATCTGTTTTATTTCTTTTTGGGGTTCATATTTTTCACTTTTTTGATCTTTTTCTTTTTTTTGTCCTTTGATTATTCTTTTAGGACATACCCTTTTTACTTTTTTTAATTTTTAATATGGAAAACATTTTGCAAAAAGCAAAAGTATGTACGATATTACAAGACTAACCATAGCCAATTCAAAATTATGAATCCGATTATTATAGGATCCTAACACACCCAATGGTTTTCCACGAGTTTTTAATGCTGTCCAACTCCGCCTTGATGTGAAAATTCCATCACTGCAGCAACTGATTTACTTTTCCTACTGTGGATATTTGACCATCATGGATTGTGGCATTTCTAACAAGCTGCACACAACCTTATTTTGCATAGTAAAGTAAAAAGTAGTGGCATTTTTATTTGCACATTTTCATGATATGTTTTATTTCTTTTTGGGGTTCATATTCTTCACTTTTTTCATCTTTTTCTTTTTTTTTTGTCCTTTGATTATTCTTTTAGGACATACCCTCTTTACATTTTTTAATTTTTAGTATGGAAAACATTTTGCAAAAAGCAAAAGTATGTATGATATTACAAGACTAACCATAGCCAATTCTGAATCCGATTATTATAGGATCCTAACACACCCAATGGTTTTCCATGAGTTTTTAATGCTGTCCAACTCTGCCTTAACGTGAAAATTCCATCACTGCAGCGACTGATTTACTTTTCCTACTTAATCCATAATAAGTTATTCATGAAATTACTATAATAAACATTAAAATAAATACTGCTGTAGATATCACACCGTAATACATAAATAAACATATGCACAAGAATCAACACATTAACATAGTTATTTTGGACAACAGTCCCCTGAAAAACCCAATGAGGGAAAACCGGTGCAACAAGGGAAGTTTCTATTATTCAACAATTCTTCAATACAACAGGGTGCTCAACTGGCTTACCCATAGAGAGAAATAATTATCCATCACTTCTCCCAATCCTAGTGTCAGCCCGACTGGCCTCTACGTGGCTCTCCAACCCTCTATGTCAGCCCCTGCTTGATTGCGTTAGCCCTAGGCCTCTCTGCGTCACCCATGCAGGCCCAACTAGTGTTTGCGCAGTCTTTTGCTGCCTCTACGTCTGCCTGAACAGCCTTGCGTCTCCCTCTCCTGACTCAGCGTTGATTCTCAATGGCTGATACTGCCTCTCTGCTCCATAATTGCTACCTCTTGACTGCTCACCAGACCACTAGTTCATTTTTGATGGAGTCCTTAAGTGTAAACTTAGGGAAAATAAAATATTAATGTGTATTAATATAAAACTGTGTTAGAATGGTCCAAAAGTCATGGATCGAGTCAGATCTAATCTTAGTCGTTGATTAGGGACTTAATCTCAGTCATTGATTTGTCAACGAGAAAAGTATAAGAGGAGGCTTGAGGGTCACTTGGAGAACACATTGAGGGAGACCAGTCAGTTCAATTTATGGAGCGGGGTTACCTGAGAAATTGAACTGACTAGTCTCCCTCAATGTGTTCTCCAAGTGACCCTCAAGCCTCCTCTTATACTTTTCTTGTTGACAATCAACACCGAGTAATCCCTAATCACGACTAAGATTAAATCTGACTATTCCATGACTTTTGAACCATTCTAACACATTTTATATTAATACAACATTAATATTTTATTTTCCCTAAGTTTAGAATTAGGGACTCCATAAAAAATATTAATTATGTAATATCTCCCAAACTTTTAATCTGCCCAACCCCTTTTTGGGTATTAGAGACCTCATATGCCTTAGCCTCTCCACCAATTTTTGTGGCTAGAGCACATCTGATGCTACCCCAAATCAACACTCCCTCTTAGTGAGGACTATGCTCTAGTAATACTCCTCACTGAGCATCACTCTGATCATCTGGCATCGATCACTAGCCTCTCTACCAATTTTTGTGGCTAGAGCACATCCGATGCTACCCCAAATCAACACTCCCTCTTAGCGAGGACTGTGCTCTAGTAATACTCCTCATTGAGCATTACTTCGATCATCTGGCATCGGTCCCTGTGCTGATGCTAGGCCTGTTGCCCAACATCCTTTGCATTGCTGCATCTTCTACCGCTACCCATGGCCCTGCCACTGCCACTATTGCATCTGTACTGCAACTCCATCTACATCTGTGCTGCTGCTGGTCTTTTCTCCCAACACTGCATTTGCACTGCAATTCCCTTGCATCCTTGCAGTTATCACTCCCATTTTTGCTATTGAAACGGGTTTTTTACCATCCCCATAGTCAAATTTTGTCCTTCCAAGGGCCTTGGTGAGGATGTTTGCCACTTGTTCTCTTGTAGGAGTGTAGCTCAACTGTACAACTCCTTGTTGCACACAGTCCTTGACAAAGTGACATCGGATATCAATATGCTTTGACCTATCATGAAACAGTGGATTCTCATAGAGCTTGATGCAACTCTGGTTATCGCACATGATCCTGGTCGCCTCCATATTCCTTCTGAATAGGTTCACAAGCAATTTTCTAAGCCATATGGCCTCACACGAAGTTGTGCTTACCGCCATATATTTTGTCTCAGATGAGCTCAGAGCCATGGACTTCTGTTTCCTATTGCACGAGGAGGTCATTCCGGATCCAATGTTGAAACAGTACCCATAGGTACTCTTCCAATCCACTGAACTTCCTGCCCAATCTGCATCAGTAAATCCACTCAATCTGATATCCTTACTCCTGGTGTACAAGAGTCCATAATTGACTGTTCATCTTTGGCTGCTGCCCAGTGTGCCCTCTTTGGTTCCACCATGAACTGACTGAGGGAGTTGACAGCTTAGCAAATGTCTGGCCTGGTATTGACCAAATACATCAGGGACCCTATGAGCTACCTATATGGGGTGGGATCGACATCCTTGTTTTCTGATGCATCAATCTTCTTCCAGTTGGTGATCATTGGCGTAGCCACAAGTCTATAGTCCTCCATCCCCAATCTTTTCAGGATTTCTGTAGCATACCTCCCTTGCCCAAGGAAAATTTCTCCCTTTTGCTGCCAAACTTCCAACCCGAAGAAGTAGTGCATTCGTCCCAAATCCTTCATATCGAATTCTGTGGCTAGATTCTTCTTGCAGTGCCCAATTAGTTTGGATGATCCTGTTAGAGGTAGATCATCCACATACAATACTAAGATTAGCGGCTTGTCTCTACAACTAGATAGTAGAGATTCGGATTTGCGTCACTCTTGACAAACCCCATCTTTTGCGAGTAGCCATCTATTCGAACATACCATGCTCTTGGTGCTTGTTTAAGACCATGCAAGGCTTTCTTCAATCTGCATACACGAGACTTCTTCTCATGAGTTTCAAAGCGCTCTGGTTGTTCAGTGTATATCTCCTTTTCTATTACCTCGTTTATAAATTCCATTTTGACATCCATCTGATGGATCTCCCAATTGATCTAGGTTGTCATTGATGTCAATATGGCAGTGTTTGTAATGGAAAATTCCTGTGACGTGTGGTTTCCCGTTGATGCCCATTGATCATAATACTGCTCATGGAGGATTAAGGATTGAATACAGACATAATAGAAATAGTGGAACCAAGGAGGAAAGATATCGGAAGCCATCAGAAGAGAAAGAGTAAAGAGGAGAAGCCATGAAGCCAAAGAATAAGAGGAAGAGTTCATCAGAAGCCATTAGGGAAGCAAGTTATCGCATATGCCCAAGGGTAAGTGCTATTGGAAGAACAAAGAGCAACAACGATATCAAAGGAGTAAAGAAGAAAACATTGGAGGAGCCATATTGGAAGTATCGCATGTAATATATGCCCAAGAAGAACCGATAGGAAGAAACAATGGAGGAGCATACACAGAGTTATTGGTGAATCATATTAACAGTATATAATATTGGTGTTTTCTATTATATGCCACTGCTCAAACCCCCGATTGCAATATAATGGAGTTAAGAAATGAACGACGGAGTTCAAACCCAAGTGCTTGCGGAAGGTGAATCGCGGAAATTGATCTGGATCGTTAGATCAACAGATCCTTTAGATCAATGGATATTGATGGCGGAAGAAGAATGCCGGAGGAATAGATCTGGATCGTCAGATCGACATATCTATTAGATCGACGGTGATTAGCAACTACGGGGGTAGGAAAGTACAAATTTCCTTGATCGTGGTTGAAGTCCTACACTCAATCCTAGTCGTCGATCTCATATTCAACTCTTAGATCACAGTCAACTGCGAGGGTTAAGGCTGTTTAAATCCGTGTGCTAGTCCAAGTCCTGCAAAGCATAGATTGCGATATAATACGCAGGCCTGATAACTCCATTAGAACATACCTTTATGTAAAATCGCATCTGCCTATCGGAACTTTCATATCACAAGTTATAAAGGGATGTCACATTAAAAACTGCGATTGCGATATTATTGCAACCTCGACTACAACACTATAACATAACTTAATGGAATATCGCATCTGTTGAATCGCAAGTTTCAAAGGGATGACGTGTAAAACCTCTGATTGTGATAATATTGTGGACCCGATGGATTCATTAAAAGCAATTCATTGAATATCACATCCGCTCCATTGGAAGGCAGAGCATGTGCACACTTGTAAAACCTTCGATTTTTATGAAGTTGCGATTGTGGGATTAAAGGAATGACTCTGATTCTCATGAAATTGCAATTGTGGGATTAAAGGTGATGATGTGGCATGTGGGACCTCCATGTGGGTATAGCAGCTCTTATATGGTTTTTGTGAATAATCAAGTCTATGGGGCCTCCCTCCAATAGACGTGTCCTTTGGTCATTGGTGAAACTTGTATAAAAACGAGTTAAAACGCTTCAGTTCTGAGTATCTATTTCGGGCATAAAAATAGAGCATAAAGAAGTTCACAACTCATGAACTTGAAGAGACAGAGGAAGCCAAAGGAATAGTAGAAAGAAAGCCGAAGGTCCAGCGAGGGAAAAAGGAAGCCAAAGGTCGAGCGAACGAAAGTGGAAGTCGAAGGTTGAGCAAGCGAAGAAGGAAGCCGAAATGTCCAGCAGAAGAAGAAGGAAGCCGAAGGTCGAACATTCTGTTGACTGGGTTATTTATTGAAAAGCTCGGACTTGTGTTTGATAGTGATTTAGATAACAGTTCAAAAGGACGACTCTGCGAATCTAAGAAGATTATCTGAGTATGAATAGGGTTGTTTTTAATTGAATGCACAATATGAAACTTCGACAGTCACTCCTGAAGCAGTTACTCCTGAAGCAGTCACTCCTGAAGCATTTACTGTGACAATGAGAACAGAGGCTTGAAACAAAGAGTTGTTTTTGTGTAGAGCTTAGTGCAGTTCATTGTAGACACATTGCAATTGTGTGAAGACTATTGTAGATCATGATGGCTATTTGAAATCATCATGAGGTAACTTTGCAGATTTTGTTTGGGAAATATGAAGAATTGTGAAGACTCCTTCATATGAAGACAGGTTGCCATTGATGTAGCCGTGAAGCTGTAGATTGACAGAACACAGTGAAGAAGATTATGAGAGCAGTGTAATACAATCAAAACATTTCTTGACAAAGCAAAACCAGAGGGTTGGAGCCCTTGGGGTTGGTGCCTCAAAATTGGAAGGATTGGTGTCCTTGGAGTTGGCATATCTTGATCATACGTTATGGCCCTAGCTGCTTCTACAATAGTCTTGTTCTTTCTTTCTGCTATGCCATTCTGCTCCGGATTGTAGGGAGCTGTCCACTCTCTTCTGATGCCCTCCTTAGCGCAAAAATCATTGAAGTCTTTATCGACATGTTCTCCACCATTATCTGAGCGCAAATTTTTTTATTTTCTTCCCAGTCAGATTCTCCACTAGAGCCTTGAACTCCTTGAATCAACAAAAAACCTCATCCTTGGTTTTTAGAAAATAAATCCACGTTTTCCTTGAGTGGTCATCAATGAAGGTAAGGAAATACTCGGCACCACTGAGAGCTTTGACAGACATAGGTCTGCAGACATCTCAGTGCATCAATCCTCGTACACTCGTGGGCCTGTGTTTGATCCTAGGAAATGTTTCCTTGGCATACTTTCCTAGAGCACATCCCTTGCATACATCATCTTGTTCCGTACTTGGATCCAAAACTCTTGTTACAGTGCTCTTGAGAATTCTCAGAGCTCCATGGTGCAAGTGACCCATTTTTTTGTGCCATAGTTCTTTCAAGTCCTTGTCTCCATGACTGCCTATTAGTGTCATTGGTGATTCTAGTTGTAATCTATACAACTGTTTACTTTTGATTCCAATCTGCACTTTCTTTTTCCAGTATTGGTGTTTGACGTATACCTTCTCCTTGATGAAGTAGACGTCATAGCCCTTGCCTTGTAGTTGCGACATGGAAAGTAAGTTCATCCCCAATCCTGGTACATGCAACACATTTTTAGCATGGAACCGTTCTCTCGATTCTCTCTGAAAGACTATGGTACCCTTACCTACTGGAGTACACTTTGCATTGTTCCACATGGTGATTTGAATGTTCATCTTCTCTTCTCGATATTCTGAGAAACACTCCCTGATTCCCGTCATATGCCACGAGGCTCCACTGTCTATATACCATACTTATAATGATGTAGCACTAATCATACACGCCACTTCTTCTTCCAGCCTGGAAGCTAACATAGAGAAATCAACATCTCTCTCTTGTGCAATCTTCTGAAAATCTATGTGAGTCCCCTGACGTGGATGCCTTTGCATCGTGGTCTCGTCCCGTAACTGATTTTCCCTTCCTGTCTCTAATTACTCGCTCTGATACAATGTGAAAATTCTATCACTGCAACAACTGATTTACTTTTCTTACTTATTTCACAATAAGTTATTCATGAAATTACTTCAATCAACATTAAAATAAATATTGTTGCAGATATCACACAGTCATACAGAAACAAACATATGCACAAGAATCAACACATTGACACAGTGATTTTGGACAACAGTGCCCGGAAAAACCCAATGAGGGAAAACCGTTGCAGCAAGGGAGGTTTTTATTATTCATCAATTCTTCAGTACAACAGGGTGCCCAACTGGCTTACCCACAAAGAGAAATAATTCTCCAGCACTTCTCGCAATCCCAACGTCAACCCGACTGACCTCTACGTGGCTCTCCAACCCTCTGTGTCAGCGCCTGCTTGACTGCGTCAACCCTAGGCCTCTCTGCGTCACCCATGCATGCCTAGCTAGCGACTGCACAGTCTTCTGTTGCCTCTGCGTCTGCCTTTCCTGACTTAGCGCTGATCCTCAGTGGCTGATCTTGCCTCTCTGCTCTGTACTTGCTGCCTCTTGACTGCTCACCAGACCACTGGTTCAATTTCTTAGCTAATCTCGCTCCAAAAATTGAACTGACTGGTCTCCTTCAGTGTATTTTCCAAGTGACCCTCAACCTCCTCTTATACTTTTCTCTTTGACAAATCAATTGCGAGATTAAGTCCTTAATCAACAACTAAGATTAGATCTGACTAGATGCATGACTTTTGGACCATTCTAACACAGTTTTATATTAATATACATTAATATTTTATTTTCCGTAAGTTTAGACTGAGGGATTCCATTAAATATATTAATTATTTTAATATCTCCCAAACTGTTTAGAATCTGCCCAAACCCTTTCTGGGTATTGGAGATCTCATGTGCCTTAGCCTCCCCACCAATTTTTGTGGCTAGAGCATGTACGATGCTACCCCAAATCAACACTTGACACGTTCAAACTCATCAAGGTCTTTCTTCCTAAGTGAATTATAAGAAGGTGCTTTGTAGCTAGGGTTAGCACATGCAATTGTATGTACCATGTGCTGAAAGAAAGATGACTTTGCATCGTTAAATGGGAGGCTATCATGATATCAAAACCTCCTCATTGCCATATTTGCCTCCTTTTTTCATTAAAACTTTCTAAGCTTTGCTGAGATCTAGACTAGTGTGAGGAAGGAAGAAAGGAGAGGTTATATGAGATGTATTTCCTACAACACTTGATGAGGCAAAACCTGTTGGAACATGCTAACTCTATGCCTGAGATCCACTCATTGTTGTAACTTCATGCTTCATTCTTGCTCTCTTAACATTCTGTTCTTAAATGGCATCCAAATTAGATTGCATTTTGGCTATGATTTCTGGAGGGAATGATCACAAATTGCCACATCTTTACCCACTATTCTAGTTGGGTTGTATTTCAATCTGTTTATGTCCTCGGACACCATAGTGGGACAAAAATTGCATTTGACGCTCGTGTCAGAATTAGGAATTTCACTGGTACCATATTCCTTGGCTTCATTAAGAGGCCTTCTAGACTTGGATTTAGGAGCCATGGAATTTATGGTTCAGGGTGACAACTTTATTTTGGAAAGAAAAATTATATTAATTGCTAAGGCTTGCAACAAAAAAAAGGCCCCACAGAGGCTTGAAACAACATAGTGTGGTTGTAGCAGCCACTGTGTGGTTGTTATAGGCCTTTGTGGGCTTGTATATGGGCTACAGAGGCCTGCAATAGGCCCCCTCTTGTTGTAGGCCTCTGCAACCGGCAAGCTTGAGGGGACTTTTCATAGCCATAGTATGGGGGGCCTATTGTAGGCCTCTACGGCCTTGAGACAAACCCGTAGAGGCCTTTAATACCCAGGGGGCCTGTTGTAGGCCTCTGCTATCATGAGACAGGGGAGTTGTTGCAAGCATTTGTATTCTTGAGACAAGGGGCTTGCTGCAAGCCTTTGCGTTAGACAGGGGGCCTGTTGCACGCCTTTGTTGTCATGAGATAGGGGACGTGTTGCAAGCCTTTGCGTTCTTGAGACAAGTGGCTTGTTGCAAGCCTTTGCGTTCCTGAGACACGGGGCTTGTAGCAAGCCTTTGCGTTCCTGAGATAGGGGCTTGTTGCAAGCTTATGAGGCCTTGAGATAAGCACACGGGGGCTTCTTGCAGGCCTCTGTGGCCCTGAGACAAGGGCTTGTTGCAAGTCTCTGGAGCCCTGAGACAGGGCCATGGAAGGTTGCGATAGGTTTCTGAGGCCTTGATACAGGATTGTGGGGGCCTATAACAACCTTGCTCCATTAAGAAACTAAAAAAATTTCAAAATTAAACAAAGGGATTGATTGATGCTTACCTGAAGGTTCGTTGCTACAATATCGTGAACGCTGGACGCTCGATCTTGAAGGTTGAATACTGGAGTGAAGTGAGCAAGCAAGGTAAGCAAGAAAGATGACTTGCTTCAAGAAGAAAAATGGAGAGGAGGAAAAATAGCGGGAAGGAAAATTGAGTATGGTTGAGTTTGTTTGATTGGCGAGTATGGTGGGCCGACTATGGCTGAGGCGCTCGTTTCATAGTCTAATCGTCCATACTGGGCCCACTCGGTGAGTACTCACCAGGTTGTGCTACACTAGGTACGCATCCCCCATGGAAGGAGGCCTACCTATCATGTTTCCCCCACACTTCGTGGATAGGGGGACACTAGTGGAAATGTTTTCCCATGCCCCCCTTTGGTGGAATCTTGAGGAAAACATTGGGTCACCTAGGGCATCATTTTCTCGACAAAATAGCCCAAGAAAATGTTCGATCTCCTATCTTTTATTGCGCTGGAGTGTCCTCAAAGCCTCCTCCAATTTTGAAGCCATTTTGACAATGGAGTTGTGAGATAGCCCAAGCCCTAGCTCCGAGATCAAACTTTGTCCGGTGTTCCCTAGGCTAGTGCCTCATAGGATCAATTTGACACCTTTAAGTGGAAATTCTTGTTTTGATCCTTTCCCCTTTTTTGTTTGGGTTAAGAACATCATTGGTTGCTAGATTCTCCCCCCTTAACCTAGGTTGGGTCCATTTGGTCCCACACTTTTGAAAAGTCAAATCTTCAAAAACCATTTGGAAAGTCAAGTTCAATAAGGATTTTAGGTTTGGGAAACTCCTTTACAAAGCATATTCCTCTAACCTAACTCTCAAATCCTTACCTCCTTATCCTAGAAACCTTTGTACCTTGCTTAACAAGCAAGTAAGCTCTATTCCTGACCCCCTTCTAGGAAATGGATCATTAGGGTCATTTCACATCCATTGGTTGATTCATCCTTCACAAGTGAGTTTCTATATACGGGTAACCTCCCATTGGTGAAAGCCCGTAAAGAGTATGGAGTCTTAACTTAGGTGACAGTGGGCTAAGCTTCCATTGCTGCCCTTTGATCTAGCAGTTGTCCCTTTAGGAGTCCCTTTTATGACCCCAGCTAGTTTGAGTGGTATCAATGCCATTGCTAATCTGCCCATCTCAAGGTTTTTGCAGCTAATGTTTGAAGTGCCTTATAACTCTTTCTGACTGTGTTTTCAGTAATGATCACTTGTATATTATTTGCTTTGATGTTTAATGAAAAACTGCTGAAATATATCCAAGGTGTTGCTGCTGCCATCAGATATGATTTTTACATTTCTGCAATATATATATTTTGTCAAATTTCTGGATTTTTGTTTGCAGATGCCAAGGATGGAGGATATTCTTAACCTTCCTGTGCAAGATCCTCCCTCTGCCGAGTTCTCTGCAGCACAGCTCAATTGGGTAAAGGTGGATGGAGGTCGTCAGGGTGGTGATGATATTGCTCTTATACCATTTTCTAGGGTGGGGGATTTTGTGAGAGGAGAATCAACTAATGTTGAATGCCCTGCAAGTTTCCGCATAGAATCAAGGAGGAAGAGAGCAGAAGGCAGCTTGAGTAGACCTAGGGTTGATGGTTATCTTGAATATACAATGTGAGTTTTTCTCAATTTAATGTTATTTCATTCCATTGAAAGTTGGAACTGATATATTCTCTGTTTAAGCTATCTGGAACGCCCTTGTTTAAGATGACAACTGCTTTTTATTGTTTGCAGATATTGGTGTTCATATGGCCCAGAGGATTACAGGGATAGTGAATCTGGTCAGGGTGAGTCGAATAATAATAAGCCGGCATCTGGCAAAGGAAGTAGGCCTGGTCGACGGCATATGATGAGGGGATGCTTGTGTCATTTCACAGTAAAGCGCTTGTACACTCGCCCATCTATTGCGCTTATGATATATAACCAACGCAATCATGTTGACAAGACAGGTTTACCTTGTCATGGATCACTTGATAGGGATGCTGTTGGAACTCGAGCCATGTATGCTCCTCGAATTTCAGATGAGCTTCGTCAACGCATCATGTCATTGCTATATGTTGGTATTTCTATGGATAACATAATGCAAAATCATATTGAAACAGTAGAAAAGCATGGTGGTCCTAACAACCGTGATGATCTTCTTACTCGGAATGATGTCCGCAATATGGAAAGGGTTATTCGGCAATCTTTGTATGAGTTGGATGCAAATGATCTGTTAAGCATACGAACATGGGTTCAGCGCCATCAAAAGCATGTATTTTTCTATCAGGATCACTCTGTTGCTGAACCATTTATCTTGGGGATTCAGACAGAATGGCAATTACAGCAGATGATTCGCTTTGGTCATAACAGTTATATAGCAGCTGACTGTACGTTTGGGAGTAAAAAACTGAAGGTCTGTAAGCTATTTTCCACATCTTTGCTTGTTCAATTTCACATGTTCTTTTGCAGGCAAGGTATAACCCTGTCTATTTTCAATGCAGTACCCATTGTATACATTGTTGGTCTTTAATTCACATCAAATTGCACTTCCTATTGCATGGATAATTACCTCGAGTTTTGCAAGCCAACAAGCTCACAAATGGATGGCAGCCCTTTGTGATAAAGTTCACTTAAAGGATCCCAAATGGAAGCCATATGCTTTCATGATTGATGATGCAGCTGCAGATTTTTCAATAATCAGGTTTGTCTAACAAGTTTTGAGAGTGTGTTCATATGTATATTTTGCTGTTTGAAACAGAAAATGTCTTTGAATAGTCTAACTCTTGTGACTTCATCTACAGAGAGCTATTTCAATGTCGGATTTTGTTATGTCTTTGGCGCATTCGGCGAGCATGGTTGAGGAACATTGTCAAACAGTGTTGCAACATCGATGTGCAGCAGGAGATGTTTAGGCGACTTGGTTGCATTTTGTATACAACAAGGAATGGACCTACTGCCATGGATGCAGTGGAAGAATTTATGCAAATATTTGTAGATCAAACTGCTTTCTTGGAGTACTTTAAGACAAAATGGCTGCCTAAAATAGGTGTAATGTTATTCCTATATTCATGATTTCATTGATTTGTAATGTCAAATATGCCCTTGAGTACTCTGATCTTTAACTGATCCTGTTTCTGTTTATTTATGGTCTGTAGAGATATGGGTCTCTGCGATGAGAACTCTTCCTCTGGCAAATCAGGAAATGCATGGAGCGATTGAGGCATATCATGCTAGATTGAAACTCAAATTGTTGAATGAATCAAATGCTGCTGCATTTCAGAGAGTGGATTGGTTGGTTCACACACTAACTACTGAGTTGCATTCTTACTATTGGTTTGATCAATATTCTGAAGAAAGTGGCTCATTCAGAAATGTAAGAGATGAGCTTATAGTTCCCAGTTCATGGCAAAAGGCACTGCAGCTTCCAGATATTGATGTTATTCTAGATGAGGATGATCTTCGTTATGTTAAAGTTGTTTGCCAAAGTGATCGTACCAAGGCATATATTGTGTGGAATCCTGGCTCAGAGTTTGCTTTCTGTGATTGTTTCTGGTCAAGGTTAGGCAATCTCTGTAAGCATGTTATAAAAGTTAACATAATTTGTCGCAATCTTCAGTTAGCCAGACCCTCATTGGCCCTGCAGACATATCGTCAGATCATGCTAAATCTGCTACAAAATCCACCTGATGATCCAATTGTCCTTGATCATGCAATAGCGCATGCTACTCGCATGCAAAATGATATCAAAGGACTGGCAGAGCTTTCTAACCAGGGTCTTCTCCAACCAGTGCTTCAATTTGAAGCACATAGTCAAGGCTTTGAGAATCCCCGCCCGCAAGCAGTTCCTACTGTTGACAGGATTGCCAAGAGACATAAAACTTCCAGCCCTAGAACAAATGCTACAAGTGTCCTCATAGACGTAACAGGTCATAACAATGCTGTTAGTAATTTTCATGCTGGGGTCAACAGCCATGTTAGGGATGTTGTGCAGTTTCTTGAAGCACAGCCAATGGAGAGTCGACGGACAATGCAAGATGATTTAAATGCTGTGGCTGATATTGGTGATAGACATGAGATAGCACAATAATTGTCCTTGTAAGTAGGTAGGTTTTCTCCCACAGCTAAAATAGGTCTTGTAGCCATGGCTTACTATATTTGGAAATATTAATTGTCTGATTCCAGCGTGGAGATTTTGATCTATTAACTAGATAAAATGGTTATCAATTCCTTGTACTTCTTGTGATGGAATAAGATTTGCAGTTTGGCAGTATTTAATGAGGTTTCTGAACCATTACTTCTGTGTTTGGCCTTGACAAACAGTTTGGCAGAACATTTTGTGGAGCACTTTATTTGAGTGGATGGTGTTGTACATTTTTGGTCAATTTTCAGGCGCAGGGTTGCGTCAGAAAGATGATTCCAAAACGGAGTGTATAACCCCAAATCAAAGATGCCGGTATAATAGCATTTGCCAGTAAACACCGGAGTACAATTGTGGCTTAATTAGAAGTAAGTTGAGCTTTTGTCTTTTTCTTTCTTTGCTGTTCTCTAAATTTATGTTTGCAATTCCTTTAGGGATTGCACAATATATTTGCCATGGAAAAATACTTCTTACTGTTGGAATCCTGCACTGTTGCCTCTTTCTCCTTTGGTAACAGGGATGTAGTTTTACAAGCTTACAAGGGCCTACTCTATACTGAATGAGACTGAATGCACATGCTATTTATTGGTGGATTAAATTAGTTAAAATTCTTTTTACTTCTCTTTCACCTTTAGGCAACCTAATGAGCCTACGTCTGCTAAATATCTCAGAAAGGAGCATATCATTACAAGAACAGTTCCACTCTTATTTCTGTTATCCTCAGTCAGTTCTCCAGTTGTAGGATGTAACTTACGAGGTTAGTGAGTTGTGAGTGGCATGGCTAGATGATGGCCATGTTATGTTAAATAATTATGATTTTGAGTTATGTTGTTAAATGTGGTATGGTCAAATTGGACTGTCAAGTCTGGTGGAGACCTATGTCACAAGGTTCGTCGAACTTTAACCTTGAGGTTCAAATTTCGGTGAACCTAAAAAAAATTTGAGGTTCGGTGAACCTCATCGAATCTCATAGCCATTGACCAAGTCCATAGATCAAAAATCATAACTTCCTGTCGCAACTCAAGATTGTAATTTATCCTTGCAGTTTCCATGTCTGTGATAGCATTTTTGATGTTTACTGATGTTGATTTCTTACTATTTTATAGTATAATTCATTTTAAATTAATATATATATTATATATATATATATACACACGAACCTAATGACGAACCTCATCAAAACATTCGAACTCAAACTGAACCTAATCATTGTCAAACCCGAACTCGAACCCGAGCCATGTGACATTGGTGGAGACAATGATTTGAGATTTAACCAGTGTCCTTACTTTTTCTTGTAAGCTAGGTTTTACTCTTTTCTATTACATCAACACAAAATTTGATGCACAATAGTATTTAAATGCTCAATAAAACATATTATTTTTATAAAATAATGAAAAATGAATGCGATGATTTTTACAATGAGTAAAGTAAAGTCACTAAAGTAAAGAAAAGTACAGCCAATAGGACTACAATGTGGGAGTGCAAGCTCATCTCGTAAAAAAATGCTAAAAATTACATATAGGAAGAGAGAAACTGGTGGTAGTGCTGTTGCAACACATATACAAGAGACCGTGGTATAATACAAAATACTCAATAGTCTACGACACAATACGAAATAGTAATGGCTTGCTAAAAAGGATTGGGTAAGATGGTAAGGTTTGGCAATGGGGCTAGAGATGTCACGGGTTCTTGAGTCTAATTATCAAGGGCGAGGGAGGCGAATTGGGTACAGGTTCATTGTCGAAGTCCTGTGGGGCTAGTAATGGATTCGACTGTATGATCCCAAGGGGGGATTTGTGAGTGAGAGATACTCCTAACATTTGAGGTTGAAAGGAAGAAACTCTGAAAGGGTCTTTGGTTGCTCCTATGGGATTCAAATGTAGTCGGTCGTGTAAGGAGCACTCTACTTTGGAACTACTTGGAGTTGGTCCCTCTAGTGCTTTAGAAGGTGCAAACTGATGTATGGTTCGACATTGTGGAAATGGTCTCAATGGTATCTGTTGATCTCCGCGATTAGAAGGCTAAGAAAGGACTCGAGATCTCACCTTTCTAATGTCCAGACCATTCTCAACCTTTGCATATTGCTTGTGGCCTTGGTTTGAAAAATCCACATGAAGGTATGAGGTTATAGTCCTAGTCATCCCAGGGCGGGGCACGGTGTGTAGGTGGTGAGATTTGGTACTTGAAGAAGGTAAAGAGGGAGCCTCTCTAATCCTGATATAGACAGTGATAGCATCCTCTGATCTCATGGAATAAGGGGCACCTAAAAATGAGGTGTGCTTCTATCTCTGGCTCCTATAGGTGATACAATTGGCAGATCCTATCTTGTTGTGGTATATGGTGGTCCATCTCTACTTGGAGTTTATGAAAACTGACATGGAATTGTCCCATGGGGATCCAAAGCAAATGCATCCAATGTACATGTGTGGAAGGGGGGTCAGACTATGATGCCATCTTGTAGTTCCAGAAAGTGCTCTAGGTAGAAGGACATCTTCGAGCCCAAGCTCGTTGGAGTTGAGGTCTAAGTCACTTGAATGTATAATTTGTAGACATCCTTTCTAAGGGCTTGGTTCAATACCTGTTAAGTCGACAAGAGATGGCTTGATGCATCGAGGGAGAAATAGAATGGGGGAAGGTGCTCTAGGGAGATAGTCAACAACTAGTGAAGTCAAGAAGCCTTTGAAAACCAACCTTGAGCCTGTCTTGACGAGGGGGATTTGAGGCAAAGGCCTTCAATGAGAAAAGAGCAAGATAGGGATACTTTTCTTATGAATATAATTCATATAAAATAAAATAAATAAAAAATAAATAAAAAATAAATGTAAATAATAAATAATCAAATTAGTGATTATTTTAATAGTCATTAGTTAAATGAAAAGGCATGTCTAAAAAGACATGCCCAGTCATGAAGGGGCACCTGCCTAGGTATATAAGCGAGCTCTCATTGTAACATTCAATCATCTTTGTACATTCATCTTATTAATAAACTATTACTTATAATACATTGTGTATTTTACATTTTAAGTACAACAAGCTTATGATTTTGTTGCTTTAGTTAGTATCAGAGCCATTCAAACCTTTGGACGTTATCCGCTGCACAATCTTCCATTAAATTTAAGTCTTGAAATAATGGAATTAAGTGAATCTCATAAATCTACAATTGAGGAGTTAAGTGAAATTAAAAAATCGTTACAAAAAATAAAAAGATATTCACACAATCATTAAAGGATTTCAAAGTACTAGATTCAACACCTACAATAGATGTTGGCATTAATGTCAATGAAGATGAGATTCCTAGGGAAAAAATTGTTGAAGAAGATGATAAAGATGAGTCTACTAATTGGGAAGCTGTTGAAGATTATAAAATTGATGCTGCAAACCAGGAAGTGATGGAGTTTGATACTTCTCCAAACACAAGGCATCAAATAGAAAATGAATCTAATAAAAAATTATATGGAAGGTGCAAATTCCAGTTGGTGTCGAACCATCCGTGAACACCTTCAATCACACAAGTCATCTGTTGCCTATTAATACTTAGGTAGTTGATTGTGATTTTGGACCTAAGAGTTGTGAGTTGTCGCTACTGTCTGAAGAAAGTTATTGTGTAAAAAAGTATCAATCCTTATCAATAGGAGCTAAGATAAAACTATTTCCTTTAGTTGGTGAAATGAATCAAGATAAATAGGTGGACAACTTATCTATTGTTGATAAGCCAAAAAGTAATGCAATTGATGAAAATGGTCCAGTTAAAAAGGGCCAAATTTGGCAGTAGTCGTCTCTAAGATCTGGAGTTTCCATTAGAGACGAAGAGTAGCAAGGTGATCCCAAAAACTTGGTAAAAGAGATAAACGAAGGACCGAATTATGATTGCTCCGATGCAGTTAATTATGCTTTCGTAGGTTGATGCTTCTGCCAATATCCCAAAGTGATTTCCAGCGAAATCGTCATGGTAGCGACCGAGGAGATACCTACCATGGCTCCTCCATAAGAGGAAGCACAACCCACAACTTCTCCCAGAGCTTTGTTGCCTACACAGTCCCCGCCAAACTTAAACAACAAGGAACCGATCATCCAAAAGCAGACCATAATTGCCTACGAACTGAAGGGCAACCATTCATTGTCCATGTTCGATATTAACGAGCATACTGTGATAAGAACCTTAAACAAATTGAGTGAGCGTGAGCCAGACAATAGTGTCATAAGAGATCTCGGCCTAGGTGTTGTTTGTTTGCCCCATCTCTCAATAGCTTCGACTCTTGGCAAGATGCAAGATTGCAAATTGGCATCTATGTCTGATTCCCTGCGCGACTCCCTCCCATTGCCTGTCCCAATTTCCCCATGCCCATTGACCTTCGATATCCATCCTCTGCGTCCCAGACTAGACTTTGTCAGGTTTCCGTTGCTTGATCAACCATTGTTCTTTGCTTTTCTAGTTGGTTGTTTTCCCGATCCCTGCGCTTCTGACCAATCGTCAACCATCACCGCCGACCAATGAACTCAACGTTGCAGTGATCTTGCTGACACCATTCAAATCGTGCGGTCAAACCCATTTGATTCACGTGGTTGGGCGTGATCATTTGTATCTCCACTCTGCCAACCACCCTCCTGACCATCACGACTTCTTCGACAAATACTCTTGTGGCTGGTCACTTGTCCAGTCAAACCATCACGTGTTTCTTCCGTTGCTCTTTTTAGTGGTGACTTTATGTTATGTAAATTAACATAAGTCATAAAGTTTTATATATTGAATTTTATTTAATTATATAATTCTATATATTTAAAATTATAATATTATATTAATTATATAATTTATAAATTTAAAAAAATAATAAAAAACAAAAAAGAATAAAAATAAATAAAAACTAAAAAATATATTTAGTTATAAAAACGAAAAAGGAAAGAAAAAAACCCAATTTACAGGAGAGTACTACCAACGACTTACACATGCTGAAATGACGTGGGCAAGTGAAGAAATTTTCAACGATTAAGCTTTAAGGACAAAGCTTCTGAAGAGAGAGGCAATGTTATGAATATAATTCATATAAAATAAAATAAATTAAAAATAAATAATCAAAGTAGTGATTATTTTAATAATCATTAGTTAAATGAAAAGGCATGTCTAAAAAGACATGCCCAGTCATGAAGGGGCACCTGCCTAGGTATATAAGCGGGCCCTCATTGTAATATTCAATCATCCTTGTACATTCATCTTATCAATAAAAATATTACTTATGATACATTGTGTATTTCACATTTTAGGTACAACAAGCTACAATTTTTTCGCTTCAACCTCTCTCTCCTAGTGTTCGAGTCCTTGAAAGATTGGACTCTATGAAGAAAAAAACCAAGCGGAAAATGATTTCGAGGCAACATGGGTGGACATCAAACTTTGCATGAATAATGGGTTGTCGAACTGTTTTCTTACAACGGATGATGCATATAAGAAGTAGGGCCTGGACTCTCTTCAGGCTGGCCCAATTTGTTTGCAACAAGCTCATTCCCTAGACATTGAAGCCATAAAGAATTGTGGGTCTAATAATTCCCTGTATGAGGTGAAGTTTGGATGAGATGTCTTGAAACTAACCCCGAAAACACTGTCTCTCAATGAGGGCTATGGAACCATATCCTTTGCTGAGTCGAGGTTGGAGTGCCTATCACATACCAAAATGAGGTCTTATGAACTATACCCCCAAGTAGGTATAGGCGGTGGTGATCTCAATCTCAACACGTCGATAGTAGAAATCAAAGTCTGTGAGAGATTTCTTTGATGCATTAAAGACTAGAACCTTGGTTTTACGTAGGTTGACCGTCACTTGTCGAAGATCACAAAAGTTGGATATGACATCGATTTGTCTTTGTAATCCCTCAATAGAGGAAGCCAACAAGACCAAGACATTGGCGAAAAGGAGCCAAATCAACACCTGTTGTAGAAGACAACCATCCCTCTCCTGGGTATACTCATGTAGGAAAGGCTCCAGCTCATCAATATAAATCCTTAAGAGGTTCAGTGAGAGGGGGAAACCTTGTCTGACTCCTGATGGTACTATAGATGAAATCGGAATGGTCATTTGCCATCTTGAGCCGTCCCAAAATTGTCTCATACAGTCTCATAATGGTTGCCAGGAGGGTCTTAGATATGCTAATGTTGTGGAGCCTTTGGAATAAGGCCTCCGTTAGAACTGTGTCAAATGCTTTCTGAAAGTTTACAAAGCCGTTGTAGACCTTCGTAAAGAGATGATGACCCTCCTTATTAATTGCTCAGAGTGAAGATGTGATTGATTGTTTGATAGTTTGGCTGAAAACTTGTTTGTCCTTGAGTCGTAAGATGGCGAATTTTCAATTCCTTAGATAGCCATTGATGTAAGAATTTGGCATAAAGCTTGGAGAATGTGTGACCCACCATGATAGTTCAGTAGTTGTTTGGATCGAAACTACTCCCTTATTAGTGGATTGGGTGAATAATGTGTATTGTCGAGGAGGAGGGGAAGTCTGAACACACCACATGGTTAAATAAATCAGTAACATAGGACTCTAGAGATGCAATACCATGTTTAAGGAATTCAACTTGAAGCCCTTCCTCATCAGTTGCTCTGTTAGTGCTCATAGCTTTGGCTACTCTCCTAATGCGCCTCTTAGAAAAGGGATGGCATAAGGAGGGGGGTGTGGATAATAGGTTGTCTAGGAATGTCATAGAAGGAGGTTGTGTGGGAGACAAGGGATTGGGGATAGAGGTTAGGCAGGATGTCATGGTGTCTAGGAAAAAGAGTATGCTAGAAGGCTTTCAGGGAGTGTGAGGGGCGCAAGAGTTGACGATAAGTTTTTCGAAGGTGGGGGGAGGAAGGGCCATGCTTGAGGGTGAGACAGAGTTATTTATGAAGGCATTTGCATTCATTGTCGAACTAATGGTTCATGGGGCAAGATCTAGGCGAAGTTTATGGCTGTGTTAATGAGTATAATGGGGGTAGGAATTGAGGGTTGCCTCCATGAGGACAATGAGAAGTATCTCATTTTTTACTGTGGTTGTGTTCAATGACTTGAAGTGGGAAATGGAAGGGAGCAATTCCTTGAGGCGGGTGGTGTAGGAGGTTGGATAATGCCTATAAAAAAAAAGGTAGTACAAGGGGTTGGCGGGATGCATTGGATGGTGGGGTGAGAAGTGGAGGTAGAGAGGGAAAGGAGAAGGTGAGGATGGCATGGTTTGCCAAGGGGTGACGAAAGACTGAGAGGGGCTCGATATGCATGAGAAGGTCTTGGGTGGCTAAGGCAGAGTCAATGACACTAGCCACCCACTATGTGGGAAACAAGTTGGTCCTGACTTAAATAATCTTATTGTGAAACCTGACTTAAATATATTCCATGGTGTCCTTTTACAAAGAATCGTGACCCTTTATATAATTATTATTTGTATATTTAGTTTTATCTATTATTTATTGATTTATCATTATTTTATGCATAATTTTGCCTATCCCTTTAAAGAATGCTTTGTCCTAAAAGAAATCCCAAATTAGTTTGTTTTTCTTTGTGGAGTTTCATCTTGATTGTGGTTTTATTTGAGATTATTTGTGTGGGTTGTTTGCTGCAAAAATGAGGGATTTGAAAGTTCTCTTTGCGGAATATTTTGGCTTTCACATCTATAAAACTTTAGTTCATTCCTTACCAATGGAATTCCATTAATTGTTCTTAGAGATTTGTGGCCTAGATTCCTAATTGCATTAACCATTCCACTTCTATCACGAAATCCATTCCACGGAGAGGTACACCCATATATCTACTTTGTAGTTCAAAATATTATGTATGTATCCAAATTTTATGACATTGTCCTACCACTTTGATTGGTTGAGCTTAAGTAGTTGTAACCTTGAGATCATTCATAGGGTACACATGTTGAAAATGGTTTTTATTGATGTCAAAATGTCAATTTTAGATAACAATGGTATGTTCTATGCTTGCAACAATTACTTCATTGTCCTTTCACCTATGTTCCAATAACAATCACATGAACCATTAATCACATTGAGAGTAACTGTAGATAGAACATAAACAATAAATGCAGAAGACAAGCCAAGACAAGAGAACACCAATATTTGGTTAAAGCCAAGGAAAAACCACAAGAGGGGGAAAACCCTTGATCAATTTTTCTTATTATAAATATCAAATGTTCAGCAGAGAGAGAGTACAATAATATAAAGTCAAAGTCAAAATTGACTTGCCAAATCATTGTCCAAAACAACACTGTCCTGTAGCTCATTCGGCCTCCATCACAGAAATTCAGACCTCCTCCACGCTGTTTAGGGCCTCTCCCCCTTGCTGCGGCTAGGGATATCTCATAGCTCTTTCTTGAATAGATGAAGGGACACATATATTGGACTAATTTACATCAAGCCTACGTGACTTGAAAACCAATAATTACTTGTCAACTTCAAAATTTCATTTCTCTACTTCTACAACTCGGAATTCGACGATTCTTGAAGCGTTGGATTCTCCTTTCCGCCCTCTATCGTCTCATGTTGTCAAATGTAGAAATGTGCTTCCGGAATTGCCCCAAACATGATTGGGTGCAAAAAATTCCTACCCCCATACTTGGGTTCCAAGCCCACAGGCCTACTTGTGGTGCTTTGACCTCCAACCCTCGAACATTAGGGGTTGGAGTACCTCCCAAGCTACACAAAAATCAACACTCCCTCTTTTAGCGAGGGAGGTACTTCGAAGACTAGGAAGTAACCATCCATCATAGCTCTTTCTGGAATAGATGAAGAGACACATCTATTGGACTAATTTACATCAAGCCTACATGACTTGAAAACCAATAATTACTTGTCAACTTCAAAAATTCATTTCTCCACTTCTACAACTCGGAATTCGATGATTCTTGAAGCGTTAGATTCTCCTTTACACCCTCTGTTGTCACACGCTGTCACATGTAGAAATGTGATTCTAGAATTGCCCCAAACATGATTGGGTGCAAAACCACATACTTGGGTTCCAAGCCCATAGGCCTACTTGTGGCGTTTTGACCTTCAATTCTCGAACATTAGGGGTTGGAGTACCTCCCAAGCTACACAAAAATCTACACTCCCTCTTAGCGAGGGAGGTACTTCCAAGACTAGGAAGTAACCATCATCATCCAACAACGACACTAGCCCATCTGGCATCCATCACATCAACATACCCTGTAGAAAGAATCCGAAAATCTCGTTTGTGCGTTTGCCTCATCAACTCTGAGCCTGAAGATTCCAAACCTCCTTAGGGCTGCTCCCTTTGAGGCTAGACTCCCTATGAGCCTACATGATCTCCATTGGCTCAGTCCTACAAGAAATCATCCTCCTAGATCAAATACCACTCGTGCAAATCCCTCCAATCTCGGATATGCAACATCATGATCCAATGAAGAATCTAGCCTGCCAACTTGTAGTCCATCACATGCAGCCATCTCGATCAACCTGACCTTGTTCATGCCAAAGAAACCCTCGAGATGTCCCAACCATCCGTGACAAGACATAGGAAGTCAACGATCTACAAATCGCCACACAACATACTGAAGTGCACCAGGTTCACCAACGATCCACTAGAACTCCCGACCCATCTCATCATGTAGTCTATTGAGGCCAGATCTCCATGTCTTCAGTTGAACCCTCTGCTCCATGATCTAGACACCCACAACTCCCTCTAAGTTGCTTCACTGTACACACTTTGATTCCCTGCCCCTCAAAGTAGCTTAGATACCCTTTGATACCATGTTGAATTTCCATGATCTTTGGTCTAGGATAGAATCTTAAACTGGGGCTTGGTGTCAGTCCATCGACGACCAATCTTCCCTCAACAAGATACTTTGACCATCTGGCTGATGTAGTCGACTCTCTCAACTCCCCTCAGTGTACTTGCTTGGTCAGCTCCTGCCTTTATCAATGCTCCAAGTCCATCGGGCCACTAAATCTTGGCTATCCAATCTGCTGTCTAGTTGCCCCTTCGTCCGTCAAGGGCGCAAGACATCGAGACTCTTGTCGAGTTCTTCACAGCTCCACTTGTGAACAACTATCAATCTGCCCATTGTTGCTCCTCATCTACTTAGGGACTTTCGCCCACTATGGTCTTCTTGTGCTGCACTGATGAAGACCAACATAGGGCACGAAGCATTGCCACCTATCACTACCAGATGTCCATCTCCCACAATGAACACAGGCTAGGTGGATTGCTCATCATCTGTTGTAGAAGACCCTCTCCACACAAGTCTTGGGCTCCACAATTGCTCCTCTGGTTCATCAACGCATGAGCTCAACAACTACCTCTCTTGCGATTACCTTTGTCCATCAAGCTGTTTCTCATTAGGCTCCAACTTGGACAGGATCATGCTGCCCTCCAGCAGAGCATAGGTGCCCAATCAAGTCCACACTTGGTCCACTCTCACGCTGCCCTCCAACAGTCCACCGAGTGGCGAATCCATGATGTAGCATTTGCACCTAGTTAGGACGTCCTCATGCCTAGGAGACCCTTCTATTGGTTGCGAACATACTTCTCGTCAACTACCCTTTACTGGTTGCAATAGAGGAGCTATTGCACAAATCTGGGCACTAATCATGTCCTCTCCTAGGACATCTATCCAATCATCATCAAGTGAACATCTGCAACACTCCTTGTTGTTGTCCTCTTGCCTTCCAATCTGATGTGCCTACTGTCACCTTGGCTTCTTGGTAGGCCTCCCAACAATCCACGCGGGCTCCTCCAAACAACTCCTAAGGCCTCCTACAAGTAGCCCATCAACTGATCCATCCTCTGGTACACAAATCAAGGACCCAAGACACCTCCAAAACACTACTGTAATGGTGTTTGCTTCTACGTTTGTGAGAGCCCTGGTTAGGGTATGTGTTGCAGCCCTAAACCTTTATGACAGTTCACATATAAGCCCTCAAGAGGTTGCGACATACCTTGGGAAGCCTCTTTCTCACCCATGCTGTCTTCGTAAGGGACTAGTCCACCCTTGACACCCCTTTACAGAACTCCAGTTGTGTGCTAAGGCATGCGACCTAGCACATCCATCCTAAACTGTGAGACAGTCCCCCTTTCAGTGCCCAAACAAACTTCAACAGATAATGTTTTGACCCTAAGCAATTCGACCCACCACTAAGGCTACTCGACCTCTAGAAAAACAATCTCGACCCTCTTTTCAAGCCAAAGACAGTCTGTTGCTCCTGCAGCTCACTCGGCCTCCATCACAGAAATTCAGTACTCCTCCATGCTGTCTAGGGCCTCTTGTCCTTGCTGCGGCTAGGGCAACCTCGGAGCTCTTTCTTGAGAGGACTTTGCACCAAAATGGATGATCAAAACAACATGCCATCACCCTCCTTTTATGGCCTAAAGAGGGGCTCCAACGAATAGATAAAGAGACACATCTATTGGACTAATTTACATCAAGTCTACATGACTTGAAAGCCAATAATTACTTGTCAACTTCAACAGTTCATTTCTTCACTTCTACAACTCAGAATTCGACGATTCTCGAAGCGTTAGATTCTCCTTTCTGCCTTCTATCGTCTCATGCCATCACACCTAGAAATGTGCTTTCGGAATTGCCCCAAACATGATTGGGTGCAAAACCCGATACTTGGGTTCTAAGTCCACAAGCTTACTTGTGGCGCTTTGACCTCCAACCCTCGAACACTAGGGCTTGGAGTACCTCCCAAGCTACACAAAAATCAACACATAAGGGGTACGACAATACAGGATGGTTCCATCTGTAGTGCTATGGTCCCTATCCTCTTTTCCCATTTCATTGGCCAGATGAGAGGTACTTCCCATGAGTTTCAGACTAAAAGGGTAGGATGTATGTTGGGGCATCCACAGAATAAGGTGAATCACTCATCCTTCTCATATGCCATAAGAGAAGGTGAACCACTCATCCTATGCATATAACATCAATCATAGGGGAAGGTGAACCACTCACCCTACACACGTGTCATAAATCGTAGGGGAAGCTCAACCACTCACCCTACACACATGTCAACCATCATAGGGGAAGGTGAACCACTCACCCTATACTCTCATATATCATCATGGGTATCACGTGGGAAGGTGAACCACTTGCCCCGTACACAACGTACCTATAGGGGAAGGTGAACTACTCACCCTATGGTCGTAGATAGCTCCAAGAAGTACCCCAAGCCTCGAGGAGCTCCCAGAGCTCAATGTCCAACTCAAGCGGGAGCCTCATGGGAAGGTCCTTTCATGAATCCAATTCTCTCACGGAAGGTTAAGAACTTGACCTTCCCCAAGGGCTTCGTGAGAATGTCAACAACCTGCTCATTAGTCCTGTTGTGTTGGGGCCTTATTTCTCCTTGTTGTACCATATCCTGGATAAAATGGTACCTGATATCAATTTGCTTGGAGCGGTTGTGGAACACGAGATTCTATGAAAGGCGAATCCCCCTCTGGTTATCACAACAGATAATGGTGGTATCCAACACAGGGTCAAATAGTTCATTGAAGAGCTTCCTCAACCAAACAACTTCACAACAGGCCATATTCGCTGCAATATATTCGACCTTGGTGGTGCTTATTAGAGCAACCGATTTCTGCTTCTTGCTCATCCAAGAAATCGAAGCATATCCCAATGAGAAGCAACATCCTTACGCGCTCTTTCAATCCACCACACTAGCAACCCATTGAACATTAGGATATTCGTGTAGCCTCAAATTCCCGACAATGTATGTCAGCCCATAGTTGATAGTGCAACGAAGATATCTTAAGAGATTCTTTGTAGCAACTGAATGTATGTGATGAGGCTCAATCATAAATTGACTCAAAGTATTTACAACGAAGCATATGTCCTGTTGAAAGTTTACCAAGAATATCAGGGCCCCCACAAGTTGTCTATATTCAGAAGGGTTTGCCAATTGAGGCCCAACAACACTTCCACATAACTTCTTGAAGTTTAGTTCCATCAGAGTAGACATAAACTTGCAATCCACCATCCCACATCTTTCTAAAAACTTCATAATGTATTTTCCTTGCGAAAGGAAAATCTTGTCTAGATTTTGCCAGACCTCCAAGCGTTTGAAGTAATGCATTAGTCCTAGGTCCTTCATCTCTAATTCAGAAGTCAACTCCCTCTTACGTTGATAAATGAGAGGGTTTGCATAAGTCAGAAAGAGATCATCAACATAAAGGACCAAAATAAGAGGCATGTCCTTTTCAACCTTGAAGTATAGGTTTGGATCAACATAGCTCCTTGTAAATCCCAACTTCGTAAGAAAACTATCAATCCTTTCATACTAAGCCCTAGTGGCTTGCTTCAACCCATAGAGGTATTTCTTCAACCTACAGACATGTGTCCTTCTATCTTGTACTTCATACCCCCGAGGTTGTTCCAAGTAGACTTCCTCCTTAAGTGAGCCATGCAAGAGAGTAGTCTTGACATCCATTTGATGTAGGCACCATCCTTGATTGGTAGCAAGAGCTACAATAGATCGGACTGTGGTATATCAGTTTATTGGTGCAAATATTTCATCATAGTCCACTCCTTCCTCTTGAGAGAAGCCATGAATATTATGCTCTTAACCTGCAAATGATACCCAAATACAGAATATGCGAAGAAAAGAGACCCAGAATACAGAATATGCGAAGAAAAGATACCCAGAACACAGAATAGCAATGAATTTATTATTCAGAGAGTAATGTTCACTTGCGTCTTCGAGGGGGCAACCTCCAATAGAGCAGAGCTCGATTACAAAATAAGACACGATGCCCCTCGCAGGGAGTTTCTATCCTTTATATATGACTCCTACGTGCAATACCACGGGCCAATACCGTGTATTATTAATACCATCTATTTAATACTACGGCCCATTTGCAACTAACTGTGTTTCTGTTATTAATTGCGGATTAACCACTTACAATTATTAATATGGGCTTTATTGACTCTTGACTATGACGTGGTCCCATTACATAGATAAGGGGGTTAGGGTGGGACCCTAACATGCCCACCCCCTTAAGACTAGCCTTGTCCTCAAGGTTGAAGATGCGGAAACTGCTGCAGAATAGTGGCTGGCTCCCAAGTTGCATCTTCTGGAGAGGTGTCTTTCCATTTGACTAGGACTTCCTTAATCATGCGGCCGCGTAGTTGCTTGACTCGTGTGTCGAGGACCTGTTCCGATTGAAGCCAGATGGATCCTTCTTCGTCCAATTCCAGGAGACTAGTCTGAATTCTGCAATTGTTCCCAATCACTTTCTTGAGGCATGAGACATGAAAAAATGGATGGATTTTTGCAGTAGGTGGCAAGGTCAACTTGTAGGCCACTTCTCCAATGCGTTGAAGTACTTGATAGGGTCAGTAGAATTTGGGAGAGAGTTTCTGACATCCCTTGTCTTTGAGTGATGTTTTCTTATATGGTTGGAGCCGTAAAAAGACCTGATCCCCTTCTTCAAAGTGGCGCTCTGAGCGATGCTGGTCTACCTGTTGCTTCATGCGGTTCTGAGCTTGATGAAGATTCTCTCTAAGATGGGTGAGCATAGTTGCGCGGTGTTGTAAGAGTTGATCCACTTCTTGGACTTTTGAGCATCCCTTGAGATATGAAGTAGGTGAAGGCAGGAGTTGACCATATACTGCTTCATAGGGGGTCATTTTGGTGGTGGCATGATAGTTGGTGTTATACCACCATTCTGCCAGAGGAAGCCTCTGTACCCAAAGGTGTTGTTTTTCTGAAGTAAAACACCTAAGGTAGGTTTCTAGACATTTGTTGATGGCTTCAGTTTGACCATCTGTTTGCGGATGGTAGGAAGTACTGAGTTTTAGTTGAGTGCCTTGGATTCTGAAGAGTTCCTGCCAAAAATTGCTGGTGAAGATCGGGTCGCGGTCGAACACAATAGAAATAGGCATGCCATGCAATTTGAAGATCTGATCCATGAAAGTTTGAGCAACCAAGGTTGGTGTAAACGTGTGGGGAAGAGCGCAGAAATGAGCATACTTCGACAATCGGTCCACAACCACCATGATGACTGACTTGTTCCTTGATTTTGGAAGACCTGTAATGAAATCCATAGAAACTTCCGTCCAAATTGATGCCGGAATGGGCAATGGTTTTAATGTGCCAGGTGTGTTGACGGTTTCCCCTTTGTGGCGTTGACAAACATCGCATTCGGTTATGAAGGTAAGGATGTCCTTTTTCATGCCTGTCCAGAAAAATGATCTTCTGGTGCGAGCATACGTCTTCTGAAAGCCAGAATGTCCTGCAATGGGTGATGAGTGCATTTTTGCCAAAATGCGACTTTTGAAGGTGGATGCTGGTGATATTACGACTCTGTCCTTGTAGCGAAGAATATCCTCTTGCCACGAGTAGCCCTTGTTGGAATTTGGATCTGCCTGCAATTGAGAAATGAGTTGGGAGATCCCTGGGTGTGAAAACCATTCTTTGCGAGCTTCTTCAATCCATTTTGGAATGGGGAGGGAAATAGCTAGCAGGGTACTTTCCTCCTCAAATTGGTGAGATAATGCATCTGCTACACTATTGTCTTTCTCTTTCTTGTAAATGATCTCATAATCATATCCCAGCATTTTGGCTAGCCATTTATTTTGTTGTGGGGAGGATAGGCGTTGCTCCAAAAAATATTTAAGACTGTGATGATCTGTGCGGATTTTGAAATGTCGCCCCAATAAATAAGGTCGTCAGGTGTCGACTGCATGTAATATGGC